>SCHK01084924.1:227-12133 GCA_004124795.1 Poropuntius huangchuchieni
AATGGCTGCCGAAAACAAGCCGGAAGGTAAGAGAGAAATAACAAGATTATTATTTTTCATTTCGCAGCTTTGTCCGCGTTAAGCTCCAGATGATGAAGGTCAGGATAGGGATGCGCGGCGGAGAAAGTCAGTGACATGTTCGCTTAGCTTGTGTTTGTCACGAAATGGCAAAAAAGCTGAAGCGCTGATGGGATTAGCCATCTCTGAGACGGCTATTAAAATAACGGGAACGGAGTTAGGTAATCACGGGTTACGTTCATTACGCGACTCCTTTCATCTCAAAGCACACAGAGGTTTTTCAAAGTCACACGCATCCAAGTCAAGCCGAGCCACAGCCTTCGTTAGATGAAGAGAAACATGTTTTTCTTCTAAGTGAGACGCGCACATGAGCGCATCAGACGAAATGAACGCGTGAAATGACTCGCGTTTGGTTTGGAGTGGGATTCCTCCACACCGCATCCACGCTCCCCGTGGGCTGACAAACAAGCGAGCTTCGTGAAGTCAAACGCGGTCAACTACTTCATTTTTCTTTCGCATTGAACAGGGCGACGCTTTTAACTCCGAAAGCGATAAATGCAGATTTATGGTGATGCTCTAAAACGTGATTGATTTCTTTCCACCCCCACCAGAACCCCCCTTATAGTGACTGAACCCACCGACAGCTGCTCGATATGCTTCAGTCTCGTGTGGAATATTTCCCCAGAACTGTGACTCTTTGGCCGCTGCTGTTTTGAAGCTGTCAGCAGTTATTTTCTTAGATAATAACGCATTTAAACTGGATCGGAAAGGACACTGGGAAATTGAAGCGGAATTTTAATGAGGCAGCAAAATGAAAGGTACGTCTCTCCTCTTTGCTAAAGCCACGCTCGGCAACTAAAACCAAGTTTACGCTCTTACCGTTCGATTGATTATGCGATTATGACTTCATTTCTCTATCTATATGGTCGTGATTTAAAGTTCACTTTCTTTGCATCAACGGAGTGCGTCATGCACATCATTCTTTGAGGATGCTTTTAATCTTTCCCTTACGTCCTAATGAAATTATTTCGGACTAAAATGTGTGTATTTTAAAAAATTCAATATAACGAATTTGACGGAAGACTTAAATAATTCAGATCGCATTTATGATTCACAAGACGCTCCCTTGGCTTCAGAATTCCTCGTATTCCGTTTACTTTGATGCTTTTTGGAAAACGTAATGTTTTCTAGTAGCCAGATCAAATTGTCAGACATTAGTTTGATTCTAAAGCATCCGGGGGAGAAAATGCTGATTGTTGAGTAATGTTGGAAAATTAGGTCTGGAATAGCTTAAAATAACAACCGTGAGTTTGTCAACATTGAATTATTTATTCAACAATTTTTTTTTTCTTCTAAATCAAGGCAGTCAAGGAAGATTTGGTCCATAACAGCCACAGGGTGGTGCTATTGAGCTGTGCAAATCAACACCCCCCTTCAAACCCCCCAACACACACACACACACTGAAACTGAAAGTGATAACTAAGCTTGCCTATTAAAGAATTCCATCAAAGTGGAATTCGAACGAAGTTGCCCTGTGTGATTTAGGTGAGCTCACAGAGTGCCTGTGTGGGACGGTAGCATGCATGTGTGCTGTTTCTCGAGTGAACGTACAGAACTGTCTTCTAGAAAGTATTAATTGCACACTACTTCGGATCTATAGGCTTTAGCACGCTTGTGTCTCCTGCTTGTTGGTGGATATCTTCGTTTTTGCTATTGCTGAGAGATGACCTGGCCAGAAAAAGGTATTACCTTTCTTTATGTTTCATCGTGTATATTTATCTACGCAAGTCCAGTCAGGTAACGCTTTGCTCTTGCTCTACTTCTTAGAAAGAAAAATGTGTCATAATGGAACGTAAGTTTGGGGACAGAAGGATTCTAGGCTATTTTTACCCATTTGAGCTGCCACAGAACAGGAGAAAACATTGCCTCTTTTGACCTGTACGGCCTAAAACTGTGTCACGCATTTGTATCTGACAGTCTTTGCTCTTGCCAGCTTCCTGGATCACTTCTATTCTCTTCCTCCACACAGGAAGCGTATCCTCCAGTGGTTCTTGCCAACACGATGATGGCAGCTTACATACAAGGATGTGCTCCCCATCAGCTTTTAGATGTTTTCAAAGTCATGTTCTGGAATATTTCTTTGGCTAGAAAGTGCATGAGAGTCTCTTTCTCCATGGTTCTTTTGTATTTTTTCTCTCTCTGTCACACACGTGCTTTTACTTTCAATTTATCAGAAAAGTGAAATTTCACTGTGGTTTTTTGCTTAAAATTAAGCTTCTGGGTGTTTCTGATCTGTTTGGCGAAGCATAAAAAATACCACTGATACTACTGGCTCCTCCTACAGACAAATTGGGTTGTGTAAAATTTATCTAGCCTCTCTGAAGTTTTTCCTGATGGAATGAACACTGTAAGCTGTGTTTTCTGTTGCCGTGTCTCCCACTCTGAAGAAGTTTCTTTTGACTCAATATATCCTTTCTAAATGATTGATTGTATGGATTGATTAGCCAAGTAAGAAGGAGAGGGTGCAATGTGTACTGTTTACCAGTGCTTCCAGTACTAAATCCTTGGCCATCACTGTTAAAGAGTCGATATTAAAATGAACAGCTATGTTTACCAATGTTTAGGTGACAACAGGGAGAAATGAAAGTGTTGGATGGTTTAGCTCTCCAGATTTTGGTTCCAGTAATTTGCATGCTTTTTATGTCTCGCTGTATGTGCGTCAGATTTTGCTGTTTACTTAAAGGGACAGTTCATGCAAAAATAACAATCATTTACTAAATTGGACTTTCTTCTGTGGAACATTAAAAAAGGTATTTTGAGTAATGCCTTACAATGAAGATCAATGGTAAACATAACTATTTGGTTACCCGTGTTCTTCAAAATATCTCAGAGTATGAGAAATGACATGAGGGAGGGTTCATGCTGACCATTTTAATTTTTAGATGAACTGTCCATTTAATGAGCAGCAGTTTTGTTATTAGTTTCAAGCTAATTTTGTGCATCCATGCTCAAAAGCCCTTTTTTTTCTTGCCAAGAATCCAGTAAGCCACAGAAATTAGTAGAACCTCATCATGTGGTATGATTCAACGTGTAGATTTAGCTCCTCGCCAGCCTAGTTGATTGCACACCTACGTGCGGATCTTGTGTGCAATACATGACTGCTGGAAAAACTCCTATAGACATAGCGTGATGGACGCAATTTTTCTTGAACTTAAAATAAACCCGAAATGACCTTTTCACCCGTAGTGCATGAAGCAGTCATTTGCGGCAGGGCAAAACTTTATGGCAGCGTCACAGTCATAATGCGCCGGGGTCATTCAGAAGGTGAGAATAAAAGCAATTAATGACCTCTGCATGAATGGAAAGTAGAGGGCTTTGTATTGTTGTACCCACAGACCTTCTCCCCTCACTGTTCCCTCCCCCACTGTGTCCCCTGTAGGACTGAAGAAAATACGTAATCCGGATCGAATGTACAGAACCGCCGTCGGTTACACCGGCCACGTTCCTCCTAAGAGTGTCAGCGATGACACAGACAACAACAGTAAGAGAGCTGGCTTCCTTTTCCACTGCATCCCTCAAAACATGACAATGTTATGAAATGCTGTTCATCTTCTCTGCCCATTCGTTTACATACTGTATAACCTCATTCTCGCAGCTGCTATAGTTCATCAAGAGTCTTTTTATAGTATTACCAGAGCCCAAACCAGAGAAAGATCAAATTATTACAAGACTTCAGAGTCTCCAGAGCATATGATCTAAAACCTTGCTCTCAGCACAATAATGCTTGTTTTCCTGGCGTGTTTACCAGGTTCAAGAGCTTAGCAAATTCTATCAAAGCAATTTGTAATAAGCCAACGTTCAGCTAGCAGGTGACTTTTAGCGCAGGGAGTCGGGAGGGAGAGGCCCTTCTTGGTAGATCAGCTTTAAAAAAGGGCCAGCGTCTCATTTTCATTCAGCTCCATTACAGATGATGTTTATTCATGCATGGCCATGCTGCTCCGGAACGAGCGGCATATTTTTGGAAGCAGCAGCTCGTTGTCATGGCTAATCAACGCCCGACGCTCTTTGAGCAGAGCCCAGGCGTTGGCTTGCGTGGGTGTGGATGAGGGTGTGCTCGCATCCTGATTCCCCATTGGAGAGTTCTTGTTGTGCTTCGCTCTCTCTCCAGCCGTTCTCAGTGATTTCACTAAGTGATCGAGGCTGTTTCGAAGAGACACTCGCTTAATGAAGACACTCCGACATGGACACTAAGTGGCAGGAGTTCTGCTGCCCAGTTGTTGCGGGCTAACGCTGTAATTAGCGGCTGGAGGGATTGACGTCTCCGCCGTCTCTGGCCATGTTGGCTTAACGGCCGGTCTTTGGTAATCCATTGATTAGGCTACATGTTGATTTTCAAATAAAATGGGCCGTTGGTTCTTATTACGCAGGAGCAGACGTTGCCTATGAGCCTTGAATCCCTGGACGTGTCAGAATGTGAGGATAAAAGGAGATCCAGTTCAGACGGCCCTCTTCATGGACCCCATTTCAGCCTGATTCTCTTGCTTTGTTGAGCCAAGAAAAGCTTTGGGAGCCAACTGGGACAGAACCAGAATGTCGAAGTGAGCTAATTGGGAGGAATCCTGGTCTGCTGTTCCTCTCCTTCCCCCCTCTCGCCTTCCCTAGTGTCCAGCGTAGCCTTTTTTACTCCACCAGTGGAAATCCCCAGATGAACTACACCCACTTATTAAGGCAGCCACACTGCACATCATCCAGTCTCTTTAGAATATGTTTAGATGTGCTGCTTTTTTTTTTTTTTTCCTTTTAGGCCTATGTGTGTTCGGTTCACCAGTGTTGTGCTATCATATGAATTTGCAGATTTTTTTTGTCATGCCATTGCATATTTTCTGGGACAAGAAGCAGTTAGCCTCGGGAGACCGAGGGAGAATCATCCCTTGACTTACTTCAATGGAAGGATGACAGTGCATTAATTTGCTCTCTTGTCACAAACGCAGTATCCCATATCTTCAGTGTTTTATCAGCCAAGGCTTTATTTTCAAAAAAACACCCTGGCAATTAAGAGAGAAGTTGCTGCCGTACAGATCTTTTAAATTGGCTAAGATAAAATTTAATTGAGATCCTGCAAATAATGAGAGGTTTTGTTCGTGTTGCAGTGATGCAAACAGTTGACTGAACTGCTCTACCAAAGAAGAGAGCAGAGAGAGACGCGAGTCTCCAGGGACGCCCAGACACCAAAGTGAGGTTATCGCAGAATCGGCCTCCTGTCTTGGAGGAGTCTGAACTCTTTGCTTGCGTAACATCTCTCGCTATCAAAACAGTTGGCGGTAATTGTGCCAAGCGCTAGCGTGACGGGCGTCCGGTGACGCTTCACTTGGCGGAGGCTTATGTCACTCTTCATAACAATCATGCTTCATCTGTGCGTGCCAGCGCACATTCGGTTTACTCGTCTCAGGGAGTAAGTCACGACCGAGCCAGTGCAGCATAGCTTGCTTTCAGGTCCAGCTGGTTTAAATGGAGCCGACCTTCTTGTTTTTGGAAACCTGTGACAAAATCGCTCCTAGATTGAAAGGAGGTTGTTTACCAATCCTATCTTTTTTGGATACGGTACTCACACTGTGTAAATGGCTTTCGTGTACCGTGTTGTTATTAACACAAAGATGAAGTTATTATGAGTCGTTTAAAGACTCAGACATTCAGTACATAATTCAAACAAGGAGCTATTGAAGAGCACAGTGATGATAATACGCGTTTTTTTTAACTGTGATGATAGAGAGAGAAAGAGAGAGAGAGAGAGAGAGCACTTGGGTAGGGTGGAAAACAGGACCAAATTGTTTGCCAGAACTCTAAAGTGCATTTTGTATGCATAGCTCAACTCTTTATCCATTTGTATTCATACACTCATTTGCATGATTGAGTCCATGTGTATTTGAGCATTCTCATATCCTCTGTCTTGTTTATGTCTCTGAATGCCTTTGGTAGTCAGTGTTGCATGGATTTGCATGTTGGTTTTATGCGTCCAGGTGTAAGACAATGGTTCAAGCTGGTGTTTGTCTATTTGCGTGCAGTTTATAGGACCTGCTTGTGTTTTATAATTCATGTCAGAAGCATATGTTTTGTTATCACTTCATTTATATTATGCCTCAGAATATCAGTCTGTTGGAGTGTATAATATATATTTGCATATTATCTAGTGAATATTTACATTGCAGATTGCACAGTCATTTTTTAAATCAAAGATGTGTTATTGAAACCTATGTCGATAATATACTGATTAGGCAAATAAACATAAAGTTCCATGAAGCATTATTCTGATTCTTTTAAACACCAGGGGTTCACAAAACATCCTTAAAAACATTAATTTAGAAGAACTGTCTTCCTTGTTCTTACGTTGTTTTTAAGATGTATATAGAGTTTGTCATATAATTCCTTAAGAATTTTAGTGAATATACATCCCTTGGAATTTTGTCAGAGACATAAATGAACAAAGAATGAGTAGATGTAACTTTCCAAACTCCCATCAAAACACAGCTCCCACACATTCATTTTGTTTTTTAATGTGTTAAAAAAAAAGCACAGAGAAGCTTTGCACTTTCATAATCTCCTCTCTATAAACAATCTTCATTAGCCAAATGCCAGATAGCTATCTGGCGAATGATCTATTGAATGGCGCAGATGTGGCCGCTGATGGTGATGAAGGCCCGGAGCCAGTGAAGGAGCTGTAGTATTAAGCAGAACAATAGAGCAATCACTGCTTTGATTGGTATTGATCTCGGAGCGGCCGGGACGAGTGAAATTGAAACTGACCAGTTGGACCCGGATCCCATTTGAATCAGAAAAGGTGGTAAAACAGCGTGCCAAATGATGTCATGGCTCTGGCCGGACACAAGCTTCCTTTAATGGCTTTAGGACGGCACATTATTCTCTGTTAAGAGGAAATGTGAATCATTGTCAGGCCGTTTCCCTGTGGGGGGAAAATAGATTTATCATCCTCCCTTTCGTTCTTTTATCCTCATCTTCCCTTCTTTATGTCCACTCTGTCACTATAGTTTTTATGATGAGGATCATGATCACACAATCATCCTGTCAAAATGCTTTATATGAGTGTGATTAGTTGTAATAAAGCATCGCGTACAATGTGGTCCATAGTTGATCAGAATTCAGTCAACATCATCCTTGGTGCTAGTGAAACACAAATCAGGAATAGTGAGGAAAAGAAAGGTATCCTATCATTGTGGCACAAGAGGACACTATCGATTCGAGATCTGTTTTTGTCAGCCCTCTTTATCCCGTCCTAAAACAAGCTTTGCTCTTTTCTCTGAAGTGATGCTTGCTCAAGCTGCCATGACAGATACAGTAAAACAGCTCTTCACCGCCAGGCCTTTTAAAGATGAGCCGTTAAACCCCAGATTAGCACCAAGATTCACATTTTTTTTCCTGCCTCAAAGGGGTTCGAGCAGGAGGACCGGTGCTGGAGGTCACGGCGGCCCTCCTTCTCAACTCTTCTTCAGATTCGCTGAAGAAACTCTTCAGCCTGCTGCTTTAAAGTTCACACTGTAGACTCTCTCTGGACGAGGTCTGGCTCCGAGCCTCCGTGACCTTGAGGCGCTTCAGTAGACGCTAAATCAATTTGACTGACATCGTCCAACCCTTCAAGTCATTGCTAATTCAATAGAAATTTTTATTGCATACAGAAAAAGATCTCGCCTCTCATACGCACAGCAGAATGTGACGTTTTAGCTGCTGGTGGATTTATAAACTACAGTCGGTCTGAGGTTGACGTAGCCTAAAGGAAATTAGGGAATATTTTAATATTGTTAAAAAGTTCAGTAAGTCAGTTTTACTTCCCTTTTTGGATGGGGATAGTCTAATGCTTTCAAACACTTCCATGCATATATTTATGAGTGCTCTGTAAAGACCTTCAAATGTTTCTATTTACAACATGTTTTTGCAGTGTTGAGCATTGTAGCCGATCACAGACATGTCTGATGAGCATGTGAGCAAAATCTACTCAATATTGCTCAAAACGCTGTATTTTTCCTTAATTTAACACAACGTAATAATGGTTTGATTACAAAGTATTGACAAATTCATGGCTCAGTCAGTGAACTCACGCTGAAGTGATTGACAGCTTCAGTGATTTTAAAGGAAGCACTCTTTGCTCGCTTTGTAACCCATTCACAATTTGAATACAAGTTTTATTTCTCATGCTTCTAGCTACACATTGCAAAGTTTCTAGATTGACAACCTTATTTAAATGTAGGACTGAATCTGAAAATGCAGTGATTGATAGCAGTAACCATAACAACTGGTGGTACAATAAATTTGATGTGTAAAAATAGCTCTTCATTTTAATCTGTAATATGTTTCTATGTTCTTCAAAGAACTCAGTTTTCTGTTGAAATTACCACAATTTTTATAGGAAGATTGTTTTTGTATCATTTTCATATAGCCTATTTATATTGGGGTATTTGTATATTGGTAAAAACTAAAAAGTGGTCACTACGATATCTAAATTATTATATATTTTTTTTAATTGTAAATAACCACAAATTTTGTAGGAAGATTATGTTTTTTTGTAGCATTTTCATGTAAATAATTATTTTTTAACTGTTAATTTTGCAGGAAAAAGTACTTGAAGTACTTTGTAACAATATCTGTTCTATCATTTTTAATGGGAGACAAAATAGTGAGAGCAAATGCAAAAAAAAAAGTATATTGCCAAAATCTGGAAAAATATTGAGATTGATAGCAGTAACCATAACAACTGGTGGTCCAATAAATTTGATGTGTAAAAATAGATCTTCAATGTAATCTGTAATGTGTTTCTTTGTTCTTCAAAGAACTCAGTTTTCTGTTGCAATTACCACAATTTTTATAGGAAGATTGTTTTTGTATCATTTTCATATAGCCTATTTATATTGGGGTATTTGTATATTGCTAAAAAACTAAAAAGTGGTCACTACGATATCTAAATTATTATTATTTTTTTTAAATTGTAAATAACCACAAATTTTGTAGGAAGATTATGTTTTTTTTGTAGCATTTTCAATCAAATTAATATTTTTTAACTGTTAATTTTGCAGGAAAAAGTACTTGAAGTACTTTGTAACAATAGCTGTTCTATCATTTTTTAATGGGAGACAAAATATTGAGAGCAAATGCAAAAAAAAATTAACATTGCCAAAATCTGGAAAAATATTGAGATCGCCCAAGCCCTTCTTTGTGTGTGTGTAATTTCCTCTTGTGCAGTTGCTTATCAAACACGGGTGGTAATTGGCCAGGCCTCCCTTAGCTTAATTCATCATCACAACGTGAACTTAATAATTAAATTAGATGCATGTGATCTGTGTACGTGTCTATGTTGTTTTTTTGTATGTTTGTGTTGTGTTTGACCAGACGCTGTGGGTGTGACTCTCCAATGTCTGAATATTCACCTTTTGTCCCATGGAAATTAGCATATAGATAACTATACCACTGATTTTCATGCAGTGCACAAGTCCCTGGAGAGAGGCGCGGAGGAGGCTTGTAGTATGGAGGTTGGAATGCCAGCTTAGTAAAAGACCATGTCAACCCGCTACGTTCTCCTTTCTTATGCCGTCTTTCATATCAAAGCCTTTCCTACTTTCACTTGAAAGTTAAAAGACCTCCCTCTTTCCCAGCGTGCCTTCAACTCATGTGGCTAATAAAGCAGTTGAAGGAAGACCACTTGAAGAAAAGTTTACCAGCGCTGCTGATGAATTAACATGCAGTTCCATCCTTCTCCCTGTCTGCTTGGAACTACTGTGCAATGAGCCCTTATTTCTGTCACATTAATTTTGTTTGAAAAAAATCGAGGAAAAAGGCACAAATTTCCCTAGACGCCCCTTAATATCTGTACTGGGAGCTGTAAATGTTGCTTTTCCCAGCATTTTTCAGTCTTTATTATACAAAGTTTTATAATTAACTGACACCTCATGTCACTGGAGGATTTGATAATTTTTTTTTCCCGCTTTATTATACTGTATGTGCAACATTTTTGATCAAGGTAAAAAAAAAAAAAAAAAAAATCTGTGAGATGAGTAAAATCTATAGTGTGCTGTTTTGCAATTTGCATTTTTTTTTGTTAATTATAATCTAAAGTTTCATTTGAGATGCGAACGGCTATGAGATTTGATTTTCTGGAACATTTCTCACGAGACAGATTGCGGTCCTTGGTGAAACATCTCTGTAATATGACAGATGGGCCAAAAATCGATCCATTAACAGAGGCGAAACAAGTGACGTAATTGATCTCCATAACATTTACTCCTGTAGGTGTTTGTTGTCTTCGCTCTCGTCCTTATCTGCTGCACAGAAACAGCCCTAGATTTACTTGACCTCCATTTGAGTCGTTTCGAGCAAAGATTTTTTCTTGAATCTGTGCTTAGATCAGGATAGTTTAATACGTTTCCTCCAAAGCCCACGTTCTCCAAAATGGGATCAAAAAGTCATGGCCGACACTACAGCGACCCTCGCGCAAGCTCGTGTCTGCCGTATGATGAGGTAGAGAGAAAATCAAATCTGTAAATGTCACCCTCTCCATATTCAGACAGGCTCCAAATTTGCCTTCTGAAGCAGATTTGCCGCTCTCAGAGCATTTGTCATTGCACCATTCTTAATTTGAAGAGTTTCTAAAGGAGCGTTAGAAAACGTACACCTGAGACAAAACCGCTTACGGCAGGTGAAATGGCGTTCCGTGGAAAAAACAGTCTACGAATAAACAAATGCATAACAGAAAAGGCCCGTCAGAGCTGACAATTTAATGGAAAAAGAGAAGGCTTTCATTAAAAAGTGACATTGGGCTGATGAGGTGTGGAAAGTTTTTGTGTCCATTCTTGTCTTTTTACACTTTGCAGTGGCGAAGCTCCATCTGTTTCGAGACCGGCCCATGTACGTGCACGCGATAGATGCTTACAGAGTCATTAAAGAAAGCATATCTGCGGTAATTCTCACAGGGAACGTACAGGAGGACGGACCTTCTTTGTGCTTGCCTTGGGTGAACAGAAATGTGGCTTTGCAGATTTACAGATCTCATTTTGCACAGTTTTGCCATTTAGATCCGTCCGCTCAATTAAAACGCATTAATTATGAATGTGAGTGAGTGTGAGAAATGTCAAAACATTTCAGCAGGCACCTTTGCAGATGATTATTCTTTATAAACCCTGTTTATCGGTTTACCTCTTCAGGATTATATTGTGCCAAGAGGATTAAAAACTGAGAGGCGGTTGTGTTCATTTAAAAAAAAAAAATTATAATAATCTGTCATTATGGAATTTTAAGAATAAATTGGATAAAAAATTAAGAAACTCTTGTATGCATTTTTGATATCAATGTCACTTAAAAAACATGGTAACACTTTAGTATAGAGACCAATTAACTAGTTGCTTAGTAGCATGCCTATTATTAACATATTGGCTGTTTATTAGTGCTCATAAAGCACGTATTCTGCCTGACCATATTCTACGTCTCTAATCCTACTCAATACCTAAAATTAACAACGACCTTACTAGCTATTTATAAGTAGAAAATTAGTAGTTAGAGGCAAAATTCAAATTCATTCAAAATTCAGTAGTTTTGAGAATAATATTGAGAATTCAATAGTTTTGAGAATAATATTCAGAATTTAACCTTGCAATAAATTGTGACAAAAAGCAAAACAAAACATAACATTGTAGTAATGGGTAAAAATAGAGCTTTACAATCCATGAATAATGATTTTTTTTTTTGTGCTACAGTTTTAATATAAAAACATTTTATGGAGGGTGAAGTTTGGTTTTAATCAGTAAATATCATAATGTTAAATATTTTAATTAATGCTTGTACACAAATCAGTAAAATTTACGGTAAAAAACTGACAGCTGTGGCTGCTGGA
>SCHK01085064.1:625-11015 GCA_004124795.1 Poropuntius huangchuchieni
TTGCTCCTTTTAGACTTGCACTCTATTCATTTACTGCTTGTTTTCTTAAATAATAAAAAAAAAAAAAAACACTAGCTTCTCATATTATTGCTCTTTTGTTGACTTTGATTGTATCCATTGTCCTCATTCGTAAGCCGCTTTGGATAAAAGCGTCTGCTAAATGACTAAAATGCAAATTTTCAAATGTATGTATTTATTTTTCCAACTCTCAGATTTTGAGGTTATGAAAGGTTCAAAGTTGGTTCAGTGTTTGTGAGCCCCAGGTGAGCTCAAAGCTAACAGATATGGTCTAGTTTGGCTTTCACAGGCTCTTACTAGTTGATTGGTGTTTCTGGCCTCAGACGGAGGCGACAGAGTTACAAGCCCCGGCGTCGTTCCTGCGAGCCGTTCGGGATCGTCTTTGCTTCTAAAGCTGCACTTAAGTCTGAAAAATGCACTTTCTTTATAAGACGAGACAGCAGGCTTCTCTCGCAGTGAATTATTTATCCAGGTATCAAGCGGACAGCTGCCACAGTTCGCGGGGCCAACAGGAAACAACAGGAAATAGGGATCCTAATTGTTGTCTATTACACTTTGCCTGGGCTAATGGCGATGTGAACCTCTCTCTCTCTCTCTGTGTCTCTCTATGTCTCTCTCTCTGAGCCGTCTGCAGGGTAAGAGTGCTAATGCTACACTGGCAATTATCTCTCCTCAACGACCGCGCACACGCATCATATTAGACCCTCTCAAATCTGCATGTCATTAGTCTGTCCGTCTGAGAGGGAAGTGTTGTTATTTTCCCCCTGTGATGGTCTGGTAATGGCGTCTGGTCTTGTGTGTTTGCGTCCAGGGGCTTTGATTCCGTCACAGGCGCTGATGAGTTTCTCTTCCTCTGAGTTTTAAGTTCATCTCATTTTATGAATATTTCACAAACCTCGTCCAGTGTGTGTGAGACGCCTCTTCCAGCGCAGGATGGCATGTGGCGTCACCGCGTCGATCGATCTTGTGTGTGTTTGCGCCGAGAGGGATGAAGTATCTGGTTCCTGTTCAGATGCGGTAAACTGCAGATGCAGGAAGATCTTCGGACCAAAATACTGGAATCTAAACGCCAACACACACACACACACACACATACAGATCGGCCTCAGAAGTTTATAAATTAATGGTTTACGATTATTTGTAAATGAATAATCTTTGATTAAAACCACAAAAAAACACATGAAATGCATCCTGTTTGGAGGCAATGAGATTTACTGTTGTTTTAAAATAAGTCTCTTTTGCTCATCAAGGTTCCAAAAAATCCAGTAAAATCAGTAAAATTGTGAAATATTTTTTTAAATTTAAAATATATGTTTTCTGTGTGAATATCTTTCAAATTGTAATTTATTCATGTGATCAAAATCTGAATTTTCAGCATCATTACTCCAGTCTTCAGTGTCACATGATCCTTCAGAAATCATTCTAATATGCTAGGATTTGCTGCTCAAGAAACATTTCTGATTATTATCAATGTTGAAAAACAGTTGTGCTGCCCAAAATTTTTGTGGAAACTGTGATTCATTTTTTTTTTTAGGATTCACAGAATCCTGAAAGTTCGACAGAAAGTTCCATAGAACAGCATTTATTTGAAATGGAAATCTTTTGTTAGATTATAAATGTCTGTCACTTTTGATTAATTTCATGCATCCTTGATGATTAAAGCATTAATTTCTTTATATATATATATATAGATAGATAGATAGATTGACAAGCACATATTGAATGGGATGCTTTTGTAAGTGAATTCAAAAATCTTAACAATGGGCAGATATCTGTTTTAGCAATCACACAATGAGCTTGTCTTGGCTTTATTCGCTTTTCTTCTGATCAAGACGTACTCTGGTACATACAAAACTTTCTGCCACAATGCTGAGGCTGGTTGTCAAGTTGTTGATATGTGGTTGCTAGGGTGTTCTGGGTCTCAAGACCAAGTCAAAAGTCCAGCCTGAAGTTTCTGTGATATATGAGGTGAGGGATTTGTTCAGATCACTCACTGTAGAACAGTTTGTAAAATTGCACATAAACCTTTGGAGTGTTTTTCCTTTGGTGTTGGTCTTTCTCTCCAATCTGCTCTTTATTGCAGTAGGATTTTGTGTGTGTGTGTGTGTTAGTGACTGGACTCTGAGATGCTGAGGTGGCAAAGTGCTGTTTTAGTCATTTGTCCACGTCAATGCAAGAAACTGAGCTAAAATAGCTAAAATTTTTACACACAAATAAACATTTGCCTGATGTTAAGATGTTTCAAAGGAATAGTTCGCACAAAAGATGAAAATTTGCCAAAAATATCCTCACCCCCAGGCCTTCCAAGATGAGGATGAGTTTGTTTCTTCATCATATTGGGAGAAATGTAGCATTCCATCACTGTCTCATCAGTGGATCCACTGCAGTGAATGGGTGCCGTCAGAATGAGAGTCCAAACAGCTGATAAAAAAAACAGGAGGACATTTTAAACACATTTTTGGGAGAACTATTTCTTTAAAGCAATTGGAACAATGTCTTACAAATACAATACATACGTGTTTTGCAGATTTTAATAATCAAAATAAAGATGCTCACGTCACAAATCTTCCTCAGATGTGTTTCCTCTTGAACTATTTGATCACCAAAGAAACTCTGTCTGATCAGCTCTGGTCTAATCAATTAGGCCTCTCATGTTCTGATTGGTCATTCACAAAATCAAAATCAAAGACGGTTTGGTGTGAAGATCAGAAGAGATCATTAAGTGAGAAATAATTGATGGGCTGTTGAATTATTGAAAATTTAACGCGCTGAATGCAATGCAGCCACAATGCAGAACTCTTAGGTTTTTGTAAAATGCTCTCATATGTAACTACTTTCTAAAACAAAAGGAAAAAAGAGAAAAAAAAAGGATCTCACAGGAAAGTATTTCCATGGCTGATTAATATTCCTCCTGTGTTTTGAGTGTTAAATTAAAGCTCTGAGGAGCTACTCCCTTCACAAAAGACAATAGATTCGAACATGTAAAAGGAGGGATTTTCTCTTAAATCAATCTCAAACATTTAAAAGGTTTTTTTTTTTTCTTTTCTTCCTTGAGAGTTTTGTAGCTTTTATCAGTCGAGTGGAGTAAAAGTTCAAGAGCGCTGTATTTTAAATGCTTTTTAACGGCTCCTCTTGTTAAAACGCAACACGCGTCGCCTCAGTCTTCACATCTGTTCGTCATCTTAAGCTCACGTTAAGCTTTTATTCCCGCGAAATTGAAATGTATCTTTTAAAAGTACTAAAAGGCGATTTATTCTCGACAGTTTCGCGTGAGAACGCAGCGGAATCTGATTCACCCGCGCGCTTTCCCGGAGCTGTTGTTACTATGGCAACTCCCGCGGAAGAAATCCTGAGGAGAAATCGTGGATGAATGGTGGGTGAACGATTTTTTTTCCTGAACGCTTCTTCAGATGAGATTCTGTGGGAAAGTTAACATTTCTTTTACAAATATTTACCTTTGGTTTCCATAGTTTATGTCAAAATACCGTTTTAACCTCCTGTAAATACTCCTGTAAAATCATAATAAACACGTGATCTCC
Source organism: Poropuntius huangchuchieni (assembly GCA_004124795.1). NCBI lineage: Eukaryota > Metazoa > Chordata > Actinopteri > Cypriniformes > Cyprinidae > Poropuntius > Poropuntius huangchuchieni. The sequence continues at coordinate 4,183 of SCHK01085064.1, forward strand.
TTCAAAATGTTGTTTTGAAAGAAGCTTTAGTTCAAACAAAGCACCATGATACATTATATTTAATTTTACTTTTCGACTGTCTTTAGTGAAATCCCACGGGCTATATAGGCTGTTTACTAGAAATTATTAATTCGTCTTTCACAGTTTGTTTTAATGTTCACACGTTTTATAAAGTCTGTTATAAAGTCATTCTCTTTCCCATTTCAGACCAGACCTTTCTCTAAGAAAATAATAATAAAGTTTGTCAAGACAGTTTCTTCCTAAACAACACAGACTTGTCATAATGTTTCTATTTGATTGTAATTTAAATATTATTTGGCCTATTCATGAGGTGGTTTTTTTTCCCTAGGGAAGACTAGGTTTCACTTGGTTTATTTTCATAATTTTATCCTTTACATTTCTAGTCAGAAACACATTCATACTGCTGAGTGCTGTGGTTCTTTCTTTAAAAATAATTGTCATATTTTATAAATCATATTTTTGTTTTGAATATCCATGAAAATCAAGCTAAACTTAATTTATGCTCTGTTTTATTTTGCAGGCGCTCATCAAAATTTGACTTTCTCAAAGTGGACCAAAGCGCTTTCACCGTGTGGAAAAACGTTTGTAAACGATTTGCAGGACACAGCGTTTAACACGCTTGAGAGAGTGGATTCTTAAAAAGCTAAACGGTGAACCGAGTTGTTTTGATAAATATTTGATGTCTCATTTATCAGTGAGTTAGCGAGTGATTCTGAGCATCGGAGCCAGAAGTGATATTGAATAAACACTCCGACAGGCATTTATCGATGAACCGCTTCAAAAAAACACGCATGCAGAATTGAACCGAATTGACTTCAGCCTCACATAAAAGACGGACGAGCTTACAATATCAAAATGAATCGTGTTTTATTCTTCTCCGAGTGTGTGAGGAACCCTCTGTGCCTGCATTATTTGAGTCTATTAAAGGTCTTCTACCTTTCCAAGGATTTGATTTCTGTCCCATAACCGACGACTGTGACTGGGCATTGAGTCGGCTCTTTAAGACCAGACCACCGGATCGATGGCGCTAGCTTTACCAGGGCGCTAACAGCCTCCGCGGTGTCTCCGTTAGATCCACGGGTTTGCGCTGGGAATCGAGGGCCAACTCTGACCCCTGGGAGAGCGTCTGTTGAGGGTCCTTAAAGGCCCTCCTGAGGAGAGGAGGACACAGGCAGCGAGAGTGTAGGAAATTGCTAGTTGCTTATGAGTGCACGTGATTATTATGGAGCTGTGAGAGTGTGAATGAACGACCGATGGCCGTGAGTGTGCGTGTGTGTGTGACGGGGTGTGACTGGCCAGTAAATTGAGATGGTTAATCTCAGATGAGGAGAGTGTATTGGTCCTTCAGACAGACATGTGAGGGCCACTCCACACGGCTGCCCATTTAAGAGCCCGCTTACAAGAAGCCGCCCGTGCGTGTCTTTGAAGAACTCAACCTTATGTCTGCAATTCACCCCTTTTACGCACACACACACACTTTTCTGTCTGCACAGAGTTTTGGTGTTTTTGCTTCATTTTCCCAAACAATTCAATGGAAACTATGCATTCCTCTCAAGATTCTTTCTCATAGAGAAGCATCCCATTTGTAGGCTAAAGGACCATCAATTAATCAAGCTTTACAAAAGCTACTTTAAATAATTGCATGGTATCACTGTTACCCGTATAAAGTTATAGTAATACCATCATACTTTCACTTTGTAAGTGAAATCTGCACCAGTCTGACAAGAAATATATCATTTATTTCCATATACTGTTTATATATATATATATATATATATATATATACACACACACACACACACACACACACATATTTATTTTTTCTTAATGATTAAAAATCTCTTATTCTCACCAAAGCTGCATTTGATTGAAAATACAGAAAAATTTTAAAATATTTGAATATTTGAAAAATAATGTTTTTCTATTTTAATTAAAATATTTTCAGCATTGATAAGAATCCGAAATATTTCTTGTGGAGCAAATCTTCATATTAGAATGATTTCTGACGGATCATGTGACACTGAAGACTGGAGTAGCTAATGATTCTGAAAATTCAGATAGAAAACAGCTATTTTAAATTGTAACACTATTTCACATTTTTACTGTTTTTACTGTATTTTTGGGCAAATAAATGCAGACTCAGTGAGCAGGAGAGACTTATTTTAAAATGATAAATAAAATCTCACCAACCCCAAACTGGATGCATTTCATGCAACTTGATTATCTATGATTATTATTTTAAAAACAATTCTGACCAATAATGCATGCTTAACCTTTATTATAGGATTTGTGTTTGTAGTGATTAATCAGCTTGCAGAAGTTTATCATATGTCCTAATTCGGACAGCGTTCAGTAAGTGTTTTGTTTGGCTGTACGTAACCTTGTTGTGGTCTAGTTTTGGGACTAGTTCTGTAGTGTTTATTGATTTGCCAGCGTGGTTATGTAGCTACAGGAGGAATGTGATTTAATAAAACATCTCTCCCCTCATTCTCATGAACAATTAATTCACATGAACTAGTCGAAGAAATAAGATATGTGAACACACACGTTCACTGGCAGCAGGAAGTAGAATGCCATCACACACACACACACACAGATGTGGTTTACCTGCATAAATATAAAAATGCTTTTAAATGAAATATGAAACGTAAGAAGAGAACTTGGATCTATCTATCTACCTATCTATCTATCTATCTATCTATCTGTCTCTGTCTGTCATATGTGAGTGAGACGGTCAGAAAGGGACCAACAGGACTGTCTTCCTGTTTCTCAATGCTGTGGTCTTAATGCTGCATGTTTAATTAGCAGAGGGAGTGTGAGAAAAAGTGGGCAGACAGTCTGTGTGTGTGTGTGTGTGTGTGTGTGTGGCTGGAGTCTCCATTAGTGAGCAGTCAGACCTGTTGTCTCCTACATTACTGCTAATGGAGGCTCTGCTGACAGGAAAGGTGGTTTCCTTTCATGCAAAAGGGCGTCACCAGCCTGCGTGTGTGTCTGTAATGGGAATGTGGTGTGTGTGTGTGTGTGTGTGTGTGTGTGTGTGTGTGTGTGTGAATGTGGAGGTACGCAGGACTGGGCCATTTATCAATTTATGAATTACATTTATTGTAAATGTAATTAAATCAGTTTTAGTGCTTTATTGGCATGATTTGTTTCATTCACAAGTGGCTCAGCATCAACTCTGGCTAAGCATCAGCAACAAAAACAATACAGTGAATTAAGAAAAAGCTGCTAGTGTTGAAAAAATAATTATAGCTTGATTTGATGTTGTTTGCCTGTACAAAAGTTGTCGGGATGTTGCTATGCAGTTACTGAAGTGTTTTAAGCTATGCAGTTGATAGGGTGTTATGAGTGTTTAGGGTTTTGCTATGCAGTTGCTAGGGTGTTCTGAATGTTTTGGGTTGTTGCTATGCAGTTGCTATGGCTTTCTGAGTATTTTTAGGCTGTCGCTATGCAGTTACTTGGGTGTTCTGAGTGTTTAGGTGGTTGCTATGCAGTTGCTAGAGTGTCCTGAGTGTTTAGGCTGCTGCTATGCAGTTGCAAGGGTGTTCTGAATGTTTTAGGTTGTTGCTATGCAGTTGCTATGGCTTTCTGAGTATTTTAGTCAGTTGCTATGCAGTTGCTATGGCTTTCTGAGTATTTTTAGGCTGTCGCTATGCAGTTACTTGGGTGTTCTGAGTGTTTAGGTGGTTGCTATGCAATTGCTAGAGTGTCCTGAGTGTTTAGGCAGTTGATATGTAGTTGCTATGGTGTCTTGAGTGTTTTTAGGTTGTTGCTATGCAGTTACTAGGGTGTTCTGGGTGTATTTAGGTTGTTGCTATGCAGTTGCCAGGGTCTTCTGAGTGTTTAGGCTGTTGCTATGCAGTTACTTATGTGTTGCAGGTGGTTGCTAGGTGTTTTCTTGCTGTCTGTCCTGAAAAGAGTGTCTGTGGGGGAAAAAAAATATATAAATAAAAAAAAATAATGCACCACTTGTACTATATTTATATGGCAGAAATAGTGAGAGTAGCATTTATTTGTGTGATTCCAAATCCAGCCACTATTTCCTCGTAGGCAGTGAGATGGGCAGCTCTGTTAGGGGTCCTGAGGGGAGATGGTCTACAGAAAAGCAGACAGGGATCAAGTGCTGCTGTCATTTCCCATCACATCAGTGTGTGTGTGTGTGTGTGTGTGTGTGTGTGAGAGAGAGAGAGAGCGAGAGAGAGAGAGACTTTAGAGCTACAGCTGCTATCAGTCACATCACATTTCTGTGCTCCAGTAGCCATGGGCGCACATGACCTTGAGTGCACCCTGTCTCACACACACACACACACACACTGGGTCTGTCTGTCTCCTCTGAGCTGTCTCTGGTCCTCCTTGACCCGGTGTAAGGTTGAGTCCATTTACTGTATGTCACCATCAGTCGGCGTCTTGGCTTAAAAATGGACCAGTCCGACCATGAGCTCTGAGTATAGCGGATCAATATGCATCACACACACACACACACACACTCACAGATGAAGGATATTATTAACACATCTTTAAACCTGTGAACCGCAGACAGCCTCGAGGGTGTCTATGTACGGAAACAGAACAAGTGTTTCTTTTGAGAGACTGAAAAATATTCAACCGTCCCAAAACACACTGGAGCTCTGTTCCAGAACCCTAGTGAGACACCTACCTAGAAAGCATCATAGAGCAGCACAGCGCTGTACAGATACAGATACTGCTTTAAAAAAATTCACTAAACATTACCGTAATGAAATAGTCTATCTATCTATCGCTTTATCGTTCAATCTATCTATCTATCTATTAATCTATTTATTGTTTTATCATTCTGTGTATCTATAGTTTTATCGTTTTATCATTCTATTTATCTATCTATCTATCATTTTATCATTCTATCTATTAATCTATTTATTGTTTTATCGTTCTATGTATCTATAGTTTTATCTATCTATCTACCATTCTATCGTTCTATCCATCTATCTATTGTTCTATCGTTCTATCTATCTATCTATCAATCTATCTATCATTTTATTGCTCTATTAATCTATTTATGTTTTATCGTTCTATGTATCTATAGATTTATCTATCTATCGTTCTATCTATCTATCTATCTGTCGTTCAGTCATTCAGTCTATCTATCTATCATCTGTGTGAAGAGCACTAATTGTGTAACACACAGAGTTGTTGCCTATGTAGAATGTTAAAAATCACTAATGAGGTTAACATCAATTAGATGTTGCCTGTATAGGCAGCAGACAGCCGTGCGGTTCACTAGGTTTGGAGCTGATCGTGTGTGTGTGTGTGAGAGTGTGTGAGTGTGTGTGTGTGTGTGTGTGTGAGTGTGTGCGCGCTGCTGACCCTCCTCTAATGGCTCTGATGATAGATCAGTTGTGTGCTGATGATAATTAATTCTCTCGGTGTGTTTTCAGGACGGGTCGGCGCTGACGCTCTGTCAGTCAGATGGTTCTCAGGAGAGTCTTTTGTTTTGAATAGGGGGAAAATCTGAGCCGCCGAGAAGAGATTCCCAGCCCGATCAATTCCCTCTAACTACACTATTGATTAGCTGCAGTAACATTTTTCATTTATTAATTATGAGGAATATGTACTTGGAAGTGTCTCTCTGTCTCTCCTGATAGGGTCATCAGCCATGAGCTGATATCATTTGGTGCTTGTATGAATGTGCTATAGACATATTGTCGTCATTAAGGACACACTGACACGTCTTTGTCTCTAAAATATGACTCTGCATCTTCCATACATCTCTTTCTGACAGGGAGGTTTTATTTTTAGGTTTAAAATGATTAAGCTCCGGCTTTAATGGTGTTTCAGTGCTACTACATATAATACAATATCATTTCCACCTAAAAATGTCCTGTCATTGAATTAGATGACAAAATATGAAGCCACGTGTCATGCATTTTAATAAACATGCACAAATACACCTTTAATGCTACAAAATATTGACAAAAAGTACATGCATCTAATAAAAATCATAATATATTTAAGTATTTAACTGATACTGTGATCTTCTTAGGAAGTGACCAAATAACACGCAAATAACATCTTATATTTGGGCCTTAAACACACTCATATGTGACGTGGAGTGTCTGTTTATGTGCTTAATGATGCTGATATTGATCGTGTTAATTATGACTTGACTTTCATCTCCTCAGGACGGATACGGCTGTGTTCATGAGTGCGAAGATCACACATGTGTCATTCCCGAGGAAGATACGCTCCCTGCAACCGCAGAATGATGCCTCGCCTTCAGCCAACAGATCTTGTACTTGAAAGATATAAAACCACACCAAGGTATTTCAGTGATACACATTGAAACACCCACACATTCAAAATCTCTTGAAACTTGAAAATAAAGTTTCTTCATTGGTCTTTTTTTTGCAAAAGTTCAAATTTTTGATGCAGTTTATGAAGAAAAAAGGCTCCCTAACTAGACAGCATTACAGGTAGATGCACCCCAGATGCAAAAACTGTTTGAAAAGGAAGCAGAAATATTTTTTAAGACACTTCATTTTGGCCAAGGTATTGATATTTTTATGTAATTTTTAATATTATATAATAATTTTATTAATTAGGATTAGTTATTAGTTTATTTATTTATTTATTTATTTTTATTATTTATTTTTTAAGCATAAATCAATGTTTTATGTTTATAACCAGAAAAGACCATTGAGGTAATAAAAAAAAGAATCATGCTATGGTTCAAAAGTTTGGGGAGAGTAACAATTAATTTATTTTTTTAAGAAAGGATGCAATAAATTATCAACTTTTTCACAAAAATATTGTGCAGCACAACTGTTTTCAACATT
>SCHK01085071.1:0-10332 GCA_004124795.1 Poropuntius huangchuchieni
TAGTAGCTGGGACATATTTTAAGTATCAATTCTGCTCTAAAGGATGCGATATAATCCTGTTTACATGAAATAAGCCTGCTCCCGAGCAGGTTTAAGCTAACGGACCTGTTGCTATGACAGCAACTCCGGGATGAGCTTTGAAGAACCAAACAATCCAAGATCAGGTGAAATCGTCAACAATCAAATCCAGCTAACTGAGTTAGCGACGTATGAAGGACGGACCCCAGCTTTTTTATTTTTTTTGAGTAGGTGACTAGATAAAACACAACCAAATTCAGGGTTTTGAGAGAATCACGTTTTTTATTGCGTCTGTCACAAGTTTTTAATGTTGATGACTTCAGTGTTTTATGATTCTGCTGTGTATGATTAACCTCAGAGCAGTAAAACACCTTCCAAACTGAACTCTGACCTTTACCAGTGCACTTCACATTCCTCACAGAGTCAAAGGCAGGAGAAGGTGCAGGTTACCAGGAAGGTCTCAACTGTGGAAACTGAGTAACAGCATGTCCCAGCTACGATTGAGTGCAGGAAGTCTCTACACCACGATTCCATCTAAAATAACAGAGAAAAAGAGTTTTTGTGTTTGTAGACTGATCAGATTAACAATCCATTTAAAAGTGAAACTACAAATTATTTAACTGTTGAACCTGTGGAACCAGGGCTGGCCCAAGCACACAGGCCTATGGAAACAAGCCTATCCCATCTGAAGTCATAGTCACTCCCTGAGAGACAGAGACTGTGTTAGAGAGAGAGAGAGAGAGATAAAGATGGTGATACATTGAAGGAAGAGAGTGGGAGAGAGAAGAATGAGCAGCGTCAGCATGAATTAAACTGAAGGCAGCAGTAGTTACATGACATGAAGGAGTCATTCTACCCACACACACTCTTATTAATCATCCTTAAATGTGTTCCAAATTTGTCTTTAACCATATCATTCACAGAACATAATAAAGGGACTATATATATGTATATGAAGCTGCTGTCCTGTGCTATGCAACATTATAAATACTAAATTAAATACATACATACAGTAATCAACAATATTCCACAGGTGCTGTTAATTACTACATTTTTTTTTGTTGTTGTTTTTTCCCCAAATGTAAAGAAAAAAGACCAAATTTCACAACGTTATGGGTTGTTCAGTGGAAAAATTAGGGGGGGAAAAAAGTGAAAATGGTCAAGCAACCTCAATTGAACCACTTGAAAAGAAATTATCCATTCCATTTCTTTTTCAGAGACGCACCGTAATTTGATTTTTGTGTTTTGCACTTAACAGTCAGTCTGTTTCTCATTTACCTGTTCCTCAACAACACACAAAAACAAAATGATTTGTGGTTGGTCACTTAACATATCAGTGAGATGTTCTCTTCCTGTTTAATTGGGTTGTTTCTGGCCAGAATAAGTAAAGTAAATTTGATATGTTGATGGTAAACCGTCAGGCTTTCTGCACATAACACTTAAAGTGGACATCTGATGCCTGTTTTCCACAAGTTGGTATGAACCTTTAGGGTCTTATAAAGACTTTAACCAAAGTCTATAACATACTTTGGTTAAATTTCTCAATGGTAGTGTAAACAGCACCCTTTTTACCTTGCCAAAAACAGCTCTGTTCACAGCGACCTGTGCATGTTCCTTTAAATGCTAATGAGCTACTGCTCACCCCGTCCCTTTCTTCTGTGGGGTGACGATCAGTTCTCTGGTGATAACTAGCACATTATTAGGAAAGGTGATTTGCAAAGATTATTAAAAAATTGATTTGAGACAATGCTCATGATTTTTGGAGAATTAAAAAAAAAAGCACTGGGTGGATTTTTTTTGTCATAATAGGTTGGTTGTGTACACACACTGCCAGCATATATTTATGTTCATAATTTTTACAAAACAAGTAGCCTGCCCATTTAGCCTGCTGTTTCACAGTTCACAGGAAATGATGATGATGCATTGGCGGCTTAAGGTTGTTTACACATAATAGCCAATTTGATTGGCTTGCCATTTTTGCTTAAACTGCTGTAATGATTCCTATACACAGAGTGAGTTTCATACACAGTGCACCTTATTTTCCCACATTTTCTCTAAGTATCTTGTTCTCAAGGGCTTTTCCCATGTTTCGATGCTCGTAGACTTTGCATCTTTCCTCTGTTATCAGAAATGGTCTCACTTTATCTTAGCTGTGTCACAGAAGTATGTCCTTNTTTGTTCTCAAGGGCTTTCCCCATGTTTCGATGCTCGCAGACTTTGCATCTTTCCTCTGTTATCAGAAACGGTCTCACTTTATCTTAGCTGTGTCACAGAAGTATGTCCTTAGCGAGCCCAGAATAGCAGCACCTCATAAAGGTTTTGTATTAAAAAGTTTTTTACACATCAAGCCTTGCTCTTTTATTTTCTTTCTCTTTCCCTGGCCTTATAAGTGCTCATTATAGCCCTCTCTCCACCCTCTCTTCTCCCCTCTTCTCTATCGTGCCGTGTCTGGAACGGGATGGCACACACTCCCAATGTGGGAGACGTCCGGGCTTAACCTTAAAGAAGCAGAAATGTTTCCTCAGATGCTGTCGTGCCGTCAGCGGATGCTTGTCTGAATAATCTGCGTGCTCATTCTTTGCAAGCAGCTTTGTGGAGCGAGACCGTAAACAGAAAGTAGCACAGTGGCCACATGCAAAAAAAACCTGAATGAGACATTCACAAAAGTGAAACATGAGCCATCACGGCCTTCATAAGGCCTGCTGAATATTGGATGAGATGAGTCCATCACTCTCAGTTTGCGGTGAGCAGAGACACGGTGTGACATCTCTATTGTTTTCACACTCCTCGTGAGATGCTTCTCACGAACGTGCACCTCTGAACTGACCATAAATACTTTTTCAGTTTTGCCAGATACTGGATATTTAATTGTTCATGCTCGTTTCTCCTATTTTTTTACATTTAATAACTGTTATATGTAATCTTTAGCAAATTTCTAAATTAATATCCATTTATCATACTGTACATTATAATGCTGTAATGCCTAAATTCACTTGTAGCATTTAAAATGACTGATTTTAGTTTTCAGTGTTTTATTTTTTATTTATTTAGACAAGGTAGTATTTTTAATTTTAGTGTCAGTATTAATATTACTTGAAAACACAGAAGAGTTAAGAATACACAGACAGGTCACTTGACCTTGGGCAGACTATAAGACCCTGTGTAATGGGATACTGATCATCTAAGCAAAGGTGGGACAGCATTTCACTAAGCTCACACACACACACACACACACACACACACACGACTGTCACTGGCGCGCTGATCACACAGACTGCATCCTGGTGTCCTTTGACAGGAAGTGAGGTGCTTCCACTGCCACGGTCAATGGTGACCACAGTATCAGATAAAGCCAGTGTCACGTTTCTGCTGCCATATTTAACACACAACAGAGAAATCCACACTACTTTACTGCTAAACCAAACTGAAAGCTCATATTAAAGAATATTACATTATATATAGAGAGAGAGACAGAGTTTGATGTCTGTAAGATTTTATTCGTTTTTTATATATATATATATATATATTTTTTTTTTTTTAAAAGGTCTCTTATGCTCACCAGGGCTACATTTTGAATCAGAAATACAGTTAAAAACTGTAATATTGTGAAATATTATTTCAATTAAAAAGAACTGTTTTCTATTTTAATATAGTATACATTTTAATTTATTCCTGTAATGGCAAAGCTGAATTTTCAACATCATTACTCCAGTCTTCAGTGTCACATGATCCTTCAGAAATTATAATATGCTGATTTTCTGCACAATAAATTTTTCTTATTATCAATGTTGAAAACTGATGTACTGCTTAATAATAGTAATTATGCTGTAGTTATGAATGACATAAGTCATGAATCAATTAATGACTGACTAATCATCTATCTTAAGATCTTAAAGATCTATCTTAAAATTTGCATTGTATTGCTCCAGGCCATAATTCGGAAATGACTTCTCATATCCTCATATAACTCCCCTGGTCTGTCTCTAATGATTGTAAGGAGCCCAATGCATGATAGGGGTGTAAAGAGGCCAGTAGTGTGCTAGTGTGTGCACCTACTCCAGCATGTTTGTAATGAGCTATTACAACCGGACTGGTTTCTGTAGAGTCAGGTTTCACAAAGAGCCAGCTGTTCTGCATTCAGGACGTGAGATGATAGAGGTTTGTGTGTCCGTTAACATGATGCAGTTTCCATATATCGTAAGCTGCTTTTTGCATCCTCTCACTTTTTCTCCTCTCGATTTCTGAGCCAACAGAAAAGCTAGTTTGTGCCTGCTTGAGTGGCCCTCAGGGACTTCCCATGCTGCCCTTCAACACTGACTATGAAGCCATTGTTAGGCTTTAATATGGAAGAGTAGAGCAGATAAGGAAGGAAGAGAGGAGAAGAGCGCTGGAGGAGATGAAGAGAGACCTCCATACATGCTCGACCGCTCCAGCCAACCTTGCATAGCTGAGACTTGTGTGTGCATGCTACGTGTTTGCGAATAAACCTCAGCTCTGTTAGGTCAGAAAGACATTTTTATGATGTCTGCAGGTACTGAAGGCAAGCTGCCAAATTATAGTTAAAATTTCAACACAGGCTGCATATTCATGTTGAAACAAAGCACAAGGACAATCCAGGTAGTTTTCTGGTGGGAACTGGCTGTGGGGACCTTTGCTCTCACCGTACAATCAATCTTGTGTGTGTGTGAGTGTGAGTGTGTTTTGACTATATTTGGGCAGACGTGAAATCTATACACGTGCTAGATCACACAGACTCATCCCTGCTAGCATGTTCCTGGTTAAACAAACACATTGGAGGAAGATACTTTTTATTTTAGAGGTATAATTCAGGTTTATGGCATAAAAAAATCCATAAAAACATTACAACCCTTGATACAAAAGATTAGTAAATAACATAATTGAGATGTTAGTCATAATCTTGTAACATGGTGGTTTTTGTTAATAATTACATCTCTCGGGTTAACCATTGTTCATTCGGGTTAATAGGAGTTCAGAAAAACACATGGTACTGCTTTGAACTCTCTCAGACGTTTCCAGCCTTCACGCACATGCATTTATATCCTCTCTCCCTTCCTACTCTACTCTCCTTTTTGATCTTGAGTATGAATGTCTTGCAGGTGAAAGTCCAGGCTGTGATTAAGCCTCTGAGGAATTCATAAATGGCAGCTGAGAGAAAAAGAGAGAGAGGTTGAAAGGAGGCTTGGGTTTACAGTAGATTACACATTAGCTGAGGGGCGGAGGGAAACTAACAAGCAGGCATTCTCTACCATGGTATCCCCTGCAGGTCTCTCCTTACAAAGCTGTGGGAATAGTCCAACAAGAGCAAAAAAAATATATAATAAAATGATATATAATAAAAAATAATGAACATGCACAGATAATATATATATGTTTGCATGTACAATAACGCTGATAATAAATTCTGTTGACTGAGCCACTGAAAAGTGTCCAGACAACTTTTAGTTATTGCCTTTTATTACCTATTTAATTTTATATTTTGTTTTTTTTGTTGCCCTATATTACCCTTTTTGTTTTGTTTAGTGCTGTCAAACGATTCATCACAATTAATCGCATGTAAAATAAAAGTTTTTGTTCACATAAAATATGTGTGTGTGTTGTGTGTTTATTATGTATATATAAATACACATATGCATATATTTAACAAAAATATGTTATGTTCATATACACACAAATACATGGAAATATTTTCAAAATGTATACTGTATGTGTGTATTTGTATATGCATAATAAATATACACAGTACACACATATTATGAAATCAAAAACTCTTATTTAGGATGTGATTAAACGCAAATAATCGTTTGACAGCACTAGTTTTGTTCAAAGTGGTTGTTCACATTAACAAAAATATGCTGATATTGTACTGCATTTATTTACAAAGCTACTGAAAAGTGTTAATGCCCACACTTTTAGTTATTTTTATATTTTATGTTTAGTTTTTTCCCGTTTTTTTGTGTTTGTGTTTTTCTTTGTTTATACTTTATTTTTTAAAACAAGCAAAAATGACACGTAAAAAAATAGTTTGTTTTAATTTGTGGTTGTTGTTGAATGACTTGACCATCGTAACTCATCACTAAATAAGCAAATCACAATATTCCTTTAAGTTGCAATGTCTAACACATATTTTACATGTTTACATTCCCTTTCTCTTTCTTTTTCCTGTTGTGCAGAGGAGGCAGATTACTCTGCATTCGGCACAGACACTGTGACCCGTAAGAAGACCCCAGCGGCGCTCGCAGCAGTCCTCCTTCGACCGGACGCCAACAAGAAGAAGCCTCCTATCATCATCAGCCTGCCCAAAGATTTCCGGCCAGTGTCCTCCATCATTGACGTGGACATCCTCCCAGAGACGCACCGCCGCGTGCGCCTCTACAAACACGGTCAGGAGAAACCACTGGGCTTCTACATCCGCGATGGTTCCAGCGTGCGCGTTACACCCCAAGGCCTGGAGAAGGTCCCGGGCATCTTCATCTCCCGCATGGTCCCCGGAGGCCTGGCGGAGAGCACGGGACTGCTGGCCGTCAACGACGAGGTGCTCGAAGTCAACGGCATCGAGGTGAGCGGAAAGTCTTTAGACCAAGTAACGGACATGATGATCGCCAACAGCCACAACCTCATTATAACCGTCAAACCGGCCAATCAGCGCAATAACGTGGTACGCAGCAGCGGAGGCGGCAGCTCAGGACGATCTTCTGACAGCAGCACCAGTTTTTATGGTTACTCGACACCGGGTTCGATGGCGATGACGCCGTCTCATATTATCCAGAACTATGAACCGGACGAGGAGAGCGAGGAGGAGGAGGATCTGGTGATCGAGGCGGACAGAGGGGCTAAACTTATTCCGCAGGCAGGGACGCGGGCGACAGCCAGCACCAGCATGCCCGTCCTCCCCAGATACGAGCCCCACCTCGACCTCCGCCCCTCAAATGGTACCATGGCAAGCAGTGCAAGCGTGGGGTCTCTGAATGCCCACGAAAGGGGTTTAGAAGGTCGAAATTTAGAGGAGGAGGGCACAGTCATTACACTGTAAAGACACACACAGCATATAATCACACACACATGCCAATACATACTCTTGCGTGCCATAGGACTGATAATGCATGTCCAGGACCAAAAGAGAAGGCCAGTCACCACAGCACCTTACAGCACTTCTCTATAACCACAGGACCAGGTAGTGCTCATCATCAAACCCGTGGAGAGCAGCACCAAAAATAGCTGCTTCTTGAGTAATAATGAACTTCCTGAGTCAGTGCGATTGAATGAATGCAGATGGCACCGTATGAGTCATGACAATCTTTTTTTTTTACTTTGACAACCACTCCCTTCAGAGCCACGAGGCTCTAGCGTTATCAGAGAACAAAGTACAATGGATTTTACCCATCCTCTCGTTACCATGGTAACTGAGTCTGAGCTACAGAACTTCAGAAGGAACTGAAATATGCTCTTCATCCATTCTCGTCTGCAACACTAACACTCTCAGCTTACCGATTCTTTGTGGTGTTCAAGGGAATCGCGAACCTTTGTGGGGCTTGAGTGAAGGTTTAGGAGATATTTTCTTGTGAGTGGACAGACTGCTGCCTCGTTAAGATACAGATGTCTTTTATTATCTCAGAAGTTTTTAATCATAGCCAAAAAGACAGATGATTAATGTCATATTTTTCATACTGATATGTTTTATTGGTATCACTTATATTTGTTTATGACAAGGGCTATCATCCTGCTCTTTGCTAGCTGTGGTTTATTTTACCCATTGATCTTTACTTGATAACCCTGTCTGGGGATTTGGAATACATAATTATTATCAATAATGTTTCAAAAGAGCGCTCTGAAGTGGACACTTGGTTGTTTCATTTATGAAGAGCGTCTCTCCCGTGACACTTTTCACTAAGGTTCAGCTTGTTAACATAAGATAGATCAGGCAAAAATGAAAACTCTGTCAACATTTACTCAGATCTCATGTCATTTTATAACTTTCTTTCTTCTGTGGAGCACAAAAGCAGATATTTCCATACACGGCGAGTTCCAGTTGGGAACATGGTGGTGAGTAAATGATGACAGAATTAACTAAATGTTTTGGGGGGTGAACTATACAGTACATTTAATGCATTAGATATCATAACTAACTATTAATAATATTTTTACTATATCTATGTTAAAGTTAATTTTTGCATACACTAATAAAATGTTAAAATAAACATTAGATAATGTATCATGAGTCATGAACAATATTATATGTATGAATCAGCATTAACCAGGATTAATAAAAACTCTATGGTTCATTTTTGGTTCATGACACACAATGCATTATTTAATGTTAACAAATTGAACCTTATTTTAAAGTGTTACCTCTAACAATAAGTGTTGCAGTCGAATTATGGAGAAAACAACCTTTAATTTGTAGTGAATTACTATGAATATTGAATATATACCAAAATATTCAGTATCTTTCCCTCTTTGTATGTAAAAGGGTTTTTAATTTTTTTCTTTTTTTGCGCATGAAAGTATGTAACAGTTGGGTTTGTTTCATCATTACTATGGGACAGACGTGGATCAATATTTTTTTTTTAATTCCACTGGTTGAAATCTGTGTCAAAAATGCACAATTAATCATATTGTCATCTAACTTCCATACCCTCACAAACCCCTCACTCTCTGTGTACGGTAAAGTGAGGTCTTCCTACTCGAGTGATAATTATGATTCCTAAAAACAACCTCTCATACGAATGACTGGACAAATGAACAAATGTTATGCTCTTACTTTGAAAGCATTCCTTTAAGTTCAAATGACTGTAGGTACATTTCTCCCCTTTTCGTCCTTATACATACATATCATAATGATATGCATGATGTCACAGCTGTAAGCTTCAATACGAACTTCTGAGATCTCAAAATGTGTGTCAGTGGATACACTGGAGACAGATGTGCCTACGCTCTTACAGTTAGGACCTGCTGTTGGAGATTTAGCCGAAGTAGCCTTTCATTAGCTCCCCTTTTTCGCGCTTTTCATAGCACTTACATGACCAAAACTGCTTGGAGTAGCACACGCACTGTAGCTGTGATCATGCACACCACTTCATCCCGATCGTTCATTTTTATGGTACAAACGACATATTGAATGGAGTCTTTAGCTGTGTTAATTTATTTTTATATTAACCACTACATACGATTTGGGATTGTAACCACAGAAGTTTTATTTATTTTAAAATAGACTATGTATTTTTACTTGCTTTGTTTTAGCTGACATAAAAACCTCATCATTTTGATTCTTTTTTCATCTCTGCAAAATGGTGTTCTAATTTTTTCCACTAGCATCTTTGGTGGAACTTAATGCTCAGACCTTTAGGGGGTTAATAGGAATATGAAGAATAACTTGCTATTTTCCAAACTGTGAATATCTTTGCATTTCTAAAGGAGACCATATATCTATGAGCACCTGCTTCGAGAGACATAGAAATGGGCTTTTAAGCATTATCATTCATGTGTCAATTTCTCTTTTTGATAATGAGCTTGCCAGATAAATCTTAAGGTATAGATTTGTACTGAAATTGTCAGTATTTTCTTATTAGTACTACATGATGTAAATTTGTTTCACATAATGAAACTTTTAAAAGGATAAATACTATATTAAGACATAGATGCACATGTATTATAGTTAAATCTTGGATGAAATAAACTAATATGTAGAAAATCACTGATGCTGTTCCTTGCTTGGTGTGTTGTTTCATGAAGAATTCTTTTTATCTGTGATAACCAGAATGTGTCAGTTTGAAATATACGCTGAAAAATCAGCACTGACTTCATAAGTCAAGTTTATTTGTAAAGAGCTTTTTACATTACATACAAAGCCGCTTTATGTCTTTAGGCCCTAGTGAACTGCTTTAAAGAAAACATGCTTTAAAATAACAACAGGAATGAAGTAGGATGGGTTTAAATGTCTTATGCAACTTCCACCTTTGCTAAATTATTGGAATTAGACATACTGTATTTATGCTTTTGTTTAGTTGGAAACTTCATACAACATTTATTTTATCCTTTTCATAAATTGAACATTATAGGTCAAGTTAAACCATGCTGAGAGGTGTAGGGCAGTAAAACTCAATGCCTGAACTCTGATGTCAGGAGGCCACCCTGTGGTTAAAGCATGTAACAGCATCCAGCCTTCTGCTTCCAATGTGTAGCTTTATCAAACTGATCTAATGAATAAGTTGATTTTCTCATTTTAATATTGACCTTTGCACATGTTAAAATACCCATGGTTTATTAATGAATATTTTTTATTTATTTAAAAGCACA
>SCHK01085350.1:0-10059 GCA_004124795.1 Poropuntius huangchuchieni
TTATATGATTTTGGGGTGAATTGTTCCAAGTTTATAAGGGCTTGACATATAATTTTAGGAGATAAAAAAAAAAAAAAAAAAAAAAAAAAAAANCTGACATATAATTTTAGGAGATAAAAAAAAAATAAATAAAAAAAATAATCCATGCCATGCTATTACATTATAGTTCAAGTCTTTAAAATATCAGACACCACAATTATTTTTTGTATGTTAAATATTATTTAAATAGCCTTTCACCTATTTTTAATTATTATTATTTTTTAAATATATAATATATTTTTCAACACTAGCTGATATTGCTTTGGAGAGCCAACTAACAAAGAGACAACTGAACCAATTGATGATAGACTACATCATTTACAGAGAGACAGAGATAGAAAGATATAAATAGAACGAAAATGAGCAAAGAAAAGAAAGGGTTTGTTTACTTCTCCACCTACGGGGCTATTACTCGGCTCTGTCTCAGAGTTATCAGTCATGCTCAGCATTATTTATGAGTTCATGAAAGGCCACAGCGCTCTAATCCAATAAGTACTTCACTTCTCAGGGTATCCTCAGATGTGGCCATCCAAGATTGTTCTACATGGAGTCAAACATGCCAGAAGGAGGCAAATGAAATTCATTTCCAAAGGTCAGACCAGGCTGCTTTATGTTGACACTTCATTAGAGATTATGTTATGACAGGAAAAAGCGCTCTGGTCTACAGCTGTGCCAGCAAGACATGGGCAATATTGGCCAGGAATGAGGAACCTGTCCCAGGAAAGTGAAAAAAGCAAACAAAAAACTGATTTGTGCCAAATCATAAGCTATATTCAAATCTATCTATCTATCTATTTATCATATCTATTAAATCTCCTAATCAAATACCACCTGAAAGAAATATGACACTGAATGTGCTGTTCTTTCAAAACACCAACCTCTGTGACATTTGTCTATGCAAATAGCACTGATTGGTGTGATACACACATACAAACCAAAAGAAAAGAGAAGAAAAAGGCAGAAGGTCATTTTCTCTCCATCTTTTGGTCTTAATAAGATTGACCTTTGGTTAACAGCTGTGGAATCTCATGAGAGAAAGGCAAGTCTGAGAAAGTGTTTCCTGGTTCTTTCACCTTTGTCACAGATGATTTTGTTTACTTTTTAACACAACACAATAACTAATTTTGCCCTTTTCAGCATGAAAAATTAGTAATATAATATAATAATACTAGTTTAGTATATACTATAATATACTTTTATCTCAATTTAGCTTAAATGAAAGGGCCTATTTCAGATTTGCCAAGCTTATAATGTGATGAAAAGTAAACAAAGTTTACTTATCATCATTATTCATAATTAACGATATCTTCATCCCCAAACAGACCGGACAGAGCAGCTTTGGGAATAGCTTTCTCCTCGTAAAGCAGCACACGTTGCACAAACACAGGAAGGAGGAAGTGTTTCCCTGAAGGAGTTACAGCGGGCCCTGGGCAAACTCAACTAGAACTGGGCCACTGGGACTGAAAGAACTGGGTAAATTAAACTAACATTTCACTGCTCAACTGTAACTGTAATAAAGAACGATAACATATCTGCTTTTAGAAGGGTTTATGTTAGACGTTTCTAGGTCTGAACACTAGTAGACTAAGAAAACTGTTTATGCCAAAGATAAAAAAAAAAACTGTGAAATGTGATATTAGCAGCAACTCTACATTGTAAGAGATAAGTGTAAATATTTATCAATTCATGAACTATATAAATACCATAGCGGCTTCACAAATAACATATTAGCATTTATCTGTCTTGAAACACTCACATAACACATATACAGAAGTGCACAAATATATTTCTCAAATCCACCATAAGTAATGCCGTGCAAAAGCCGTCAAGGCTCTTATTAACATTCAGTAAGGGAAGAGTTTGCGCAGGCCTCCTAATTTATCATGGCTTTAAATAATGTGCTGTCAATGCACGTTGCTGTTACAAACCCAAAAAGATCTCCGGGCATAAGCAAAACATCTCAAACAACTCTAATGAATAAATAACAATATTTAGAACAATTTACACTTTAAATATTCATGCTTTATAATGAAGCAATTTTCCAGGCTGGTGCTAAGCAGTAGGGAATATGCGACCAGATGTATACACAAAAATAAACACCAGCTAGACTTCTGTGGTCTGTTACATAAAGATAGCTGAACAAACAGAGTTTTACAGAAGGTTTAGCATCTAAACCAGGGTATAAAGGTTCTTTGTCAACTCAGGGGCTGATCCATAGATTTCTGTAGTGAGTGTAACTGAAAGTGTGGCAGCAAACAGCCAATCAAATGAAACATGTAGAGTATCAGTGTGATTGACGTCTCAAGAGAAAGTTTCCACAATTCACTTATCTGCTGAAAATCTCAAGAGATTGTTATGAAAAAAAGTACCCGGTCTCATGGCATACCTTGTACATGTACCTGGGTGCACTTTTTACCATATAAGTACATATCACTGCAGTTTCCAAAAGAAATGAAAACTAGAGACAGTAAAACTCCGACACCTTTTATTCGTTTTTACACAAATTTACAGAGATCTGATTAATAAAGCGTAATTTTTGCACAATTACTTGAAGAATATCATGTTACCACTTCAAAACAATATTAATATGGTGGGAGATTTGAAAACTGATGCTTTTGAACATTAGCATCGCACATATCCAGCTTCATATCTATGGGTTTTCATAGACAGTAAGTTTGTTCGGTAGCTCACAGAGTACAGAGATGTATTTAGCAATCGAGGAGCTCCAGTTTGAATCCCGTGTAATCACAGTTTAACAAAGCAGTTCAAATCTGCGTATAAGGAAGTTGAAATGGCACGGTTGCATCAACAACTGCGTTTTTATATCAGTTTTGCATTTGTTAACATTATCGAGGAGGTTTAGGGTTGGGTTTGGTGAAGGGCATATTTCCAACACGATAGAGCATTAACTTTTAGTGACAGTCCCCGGTATTTGAATTCTGAACTGCCGCAATACGTACCTATATCTACGTAATAAAAACGTGCCAGTTCACGTATTTAACCTGTGTTTTAGCGCTACTCATTGGACATTTCTCTTTGAAACTGCGGCGAAACATGCAGTAAGGTACGTAAAACAGTATCGCACAGAAAGTGCACAGAGGTACGTATTTTTATGAGACCAGGTTGGAAAAAAACCCATAATGAATTTAATTTAACACATTTATAAGGCAGGAAAAAACACTGCTGAGAAAGGTCAGTCCACATTGGAACTTCTTGTCTATCAAGTTTGGCCAATCCATTTCACACCAACCGAATAAACCAAATTCTGACTTGCCTAAGAGCTGTAGCATCTAAAATATATTCAAAGCACACCATCCACGGCTCTTGCTAACAGAAAAACAAGCTAATACAAGGGCCGAAGCTGTGATCTCTCCCCTGAGATTATCACAGGTCACACCGAAACAAAGGCTGATGCATCACTGGAAGCTACAGGGACCCCATCGACTAGTGTTTTTCTCTCTGTGTTTACACTGATACCATAATCTCAGATCAATGTGACAGATAGTCACAGCCTGGCGGTCTGTCTGATGGGCCGAATCGCAGATGGAGAGAGTTTACAATGGAGGGGGGTGAGAAAAAGCAGCGTCTGAAAGATGCCAGCTGGTTAAAAAGACTCATTAAGACCCGAGTTCATCCTTCTACTAAGGCCACTAGCAGATCGAGTGGAGCGCTTCAGCTCGGGACCTCAGTAAAGGCCGCCTCTGTTCTCGTATTTGTTTGTAGATCGTAATTATTTGCAGATCTATCTAAAAGCGTCCAAAACGAACCCTGAGCGAGTTTACATTATTATTCTCACCGTCTCCCGCCGTGTCTCATAACCAAGGGCAGAACTGTCATCTTTTCCTTCGTTTTTTCAAACTCTCCTTCAATGAAGTTTAATAGTTAATTATAGATGAACCAATCCTACAGTCGCTGGAGCAGGCAGAGACCTGGGCCGCTGCTCAGAAGCCCACGTTTGATTTTTATCCCCCTTAGATAGAGAGCTGGGACTGTTTCAGACATCTAGTCTGGATCGCAACCTGTCAATACCCCCAGCCAGACGTCTTCGGCGTAGGAGAATTTAATGAACTGTGAATTTATGATTTCCATCAATAAGTTACATTTAAAAAGTTCAAAAGAATTCGAGAACGCGAGGTCTCGGCGCTAAACGCGATTATGTGTTTGGGGGGTGAAAGCAACAAAGAGTTTTGAAGCATGAAACGACGGAGAGAGAAGATGAGAAGAGACCTGAAGGAGTTTCATTTATAAGTCATCAGCCCACCGCCTCATAAAACGATCATCTGCGAGCAGCGCATGCATTATTTTTAAAAATCGCCTTGAAGAATAACTCGCCACACGTCTCTACGATGATGATTGTGACTTCCCTTTGCCCTTAAATCCATTACAAGCTTTATTTGATTCAATCAATGCTCTGTTCGCATGAGGAATGGATTATAGATCCTGTTTCAAAACATGACTACAATCTCTGAATCATTACAAGATCTGTTCTCTTTATTTCACAACAGACACACTGAGCGTATTTACAAGTTGATGGTTGGTTTCCCAAGCTCAGATTAGGTCTGGTCCTTGATTAAAATGTTTCAACTGTCTGCGAATGTTCAAAACAAGACATAATTCCATCTGACTCGCTTACACTGATTACTCTCCGTGAAAACACATCGCAGATGTCAAATGCATTTCCATACCATAATCTAAAGCAGTGCTTTTCTGCTGGTGGGTTGCTGGTACGTTCTGATTGGGTCACTGAGAGCAGGGAAAAACTGCAAATAAAATGCAAATAATCATTTAATAGTGTGTCATTATGATAATGGCAAAATAAACTGGCTTATCAACATTTAAAGTAAGGAGAAACCACTTTCCCTGTTGTTGATTTCAAAGTTGGTGAGTTCAATCAATGAAAATTCGTCTGGTTAGTAGAAACTAAAAGTTAAATGCCACATTTCGTCACAAAAAAAATTAATGAATCAAAGCTACCAAGCTAAAAAATGGTTTAACTTATGGTTTAACTTTCATGCTTAAATTTCTGATATCCTCAANAATAATGAATCAAAGCTACCAAGCTAAAAAATGGTTTAATTTATGGTTTAACTTTCATGCTTAAATTTCTGATATCCTCAAAAACCTTGAATAAAACTATAAATTAAAAGAAATTACAACATTATAATTATAGTCATCTTTGTGCAGTGAAGCATAAAACCTCGTTTTACGAGACATACGGAAACCAACATCAACCAATTTCATCCTCATACTTTTATATATTGTTGGGTCTATGAAGTTTGAGGTAACACGCTCTTTATTTAATATTAAGGACATTTTGTTACATTTAAACTTTTTTGATCTCCAAAATAAACATTTTATACCAAAGCCAAATCACTGATCTATGGTCATTGCTCTTGAAGCTTTCTGAAAATGACTGTCTCTATGGACGTTTTTGGCTTTGTTGTGGCCATGCAGCCATATGGTTCAGTCATTAAGTGGCTATTTGCTTTGAATGGTTAACTTGCACTTCATTTAAGTAGGACACTTAATTACTGAAGTGTCTGGGCTGGTGACATTTACATGCTATTTTCATGCTGGGCTTTCAACAGAAGCATACGGCTTGTTAGTGGTTACATTGTAGGAGGAATCCAAGTCATCTTAGAGACCAGAATACAAGAGAGTTGAGGCTGACCAATAAGCAACCACCCAGAACACCTAAACAACTGAATAGAAAAACTTGGGAACCGCCCTAAATGCCAATGAAACCACCTTGCAACCATTAAAAGACATTTTAACATCCTGGCAAGTTTTTGCATTTAATAAATCCAGTTTAATATGCTAGTAAAATAAAAGGCAGTACTATTTTTGTAGCCTGATGTTTCATGTACCGTAAGCAACATTGCATAGCTAACCTAAATGCTCATTTTATATTTACACTTATGCATTTTGGCAGATGCTTTTATCCAAATCGACTTACANTTGATGTTTCATGTACCGTAAGCAACATTGCATAGCTAACCTGAATGCTCATTTTATATTTACATTTATGCATTTTGGCAGATGCTTTTATCCAAATCGACTTACATTGCATTCGATCAGTTCATTTCCTGGGAATCAAACCCATGACCTTGGTGTTGCCAGCACCATGCTCTACAGATTGAGAGACAGGAATATTACCCAAATGATCATGATTTTGAAACGCTCCATATGTGGCTTTCTTTAAATGTCAAAGTCTCACAGAAAAGCCCCAAAGGCTCCAGATGGAGATATTTCTCACATAATTACGCTCTGCTTGTTTGGAGTTGTGTTTTTCCAGAAAGAGCGGGACCACGGTCACTGCAAAGGGTGGTACGCGAATCCCAGGCCTCCCTTTGGCCCGTCTTAAAGCATTCTGAGAGGGCTAAAAGAACATATCCCACTGCCTTGGACAGCATTTCCCATGCTACAATGCCAAATGAGATGAATCAAAGCTAACAAGCCAAATCAAAGGAAAGTTAAATGTCAAAGTTAATAGTAGATTTACAAGGATATATTACACATACATGCAGTTATGAGGTGGCTGTTCAGTTCAAGGCTCGCCAACGACCAGAAAACAAGATGAACTTTTGACCATTTTGGTCCTAAAAGGGGAATTTATGAAGCAATGATATTCTAACTGTTCGAGGTAACAGACTATGTTACAAATTTCCAAAATATTTTCATCAAAATAACAACCTATAGAAGCCCCTATAACAGTATATGTACTATATTTGCATGTGCAATCTAATTAATGACCATTTTAGAAGCTAACAAGCAACATTTAAGATGGATGACTTTATAGGACATTGTGAAGTGGAGTCACCTGATATTCACACAATTAGATCCACATCACTGGAGCTTGATTTGATTTCATATGTTGCCTTTGAGAGGCAAAATGCCATCGTTGACACAGTAAACAACTTATTAATATGTGGAGGGATTTCTGAACAAGCTCTTCTCCATCTAGATACTCCCAACACACATTCTCAACCTGAATTCACACCGTGTGTGAGTGCAATTAACAAAGAAGTGGAGAAATGAATGAGATGGGGAGTGAAAGAGGGAGAAAGAATAGAGATGCAGGATGTTAATAGATTACAGCTGAATGAAAAAGCATAAATGAATTAAGATGCAAACAAAGCAGCACACATTAAGCACTGGTTGACTATGATTAATAAATGAAGGGCTCACACTATTGAGAAAAGGAACTCTGGCCAAGAGAGATTAAAGGAGCCATTAAGAAAAAAAGGTGTAATAATATTCCTCTAATTACACAAATCTGTTATTGAAAACAGAGCTGTTTCCCTTGATGATGAATTTGTATGGTTGAACTGTTTAGTGTGCGTGTAAACATATGAGTGGGGGAAAAAAATCCTTAAACACAGATAACATTGAAATTACTTTTCTGAAATGCATGCATAATGTATTGAAGATTTAAAGATATTCTTAATGACTGATGCTCCAGTAACTATAGTTCTAATAAATTGAATAATAGATTGAAAAACAACATTGCTACAACAAAATTAAGTTGTTCTACACAATATTTACTCATAAATTCATAGTATTTGCAGTAAGAAATACTTAATTATCTGTTGACAATCTGTTTGGAAATGACATACTCTTCTGTTAATTAGCTAGAAATACATATATATTTGGTAAATGGATTGGTTTAAATATTGGTTGACTAATCAGCATTGCCTATGCATTCCCTTGTAAAAAGGTTAACTTATTACAGCAATAATGTACTTTGAAAGAATATACAAACTGTGCAAACTGAATGTAATGTTTCTGGAAACATAAAGATTTATAATTGTGACATTATTAAAAATGTTGACTTTTACATTATTAAAAAGTGCATTTTTTTCAAGTGTTCTTAACTGTAAGGAATGATCACGAAAATGTACTCCCTTTAAGTGGCCTTTCATTTTATTAATATCATCTGCAAGTTTTTTGTTTTAAATACATACTTTTAAGATCTGAAGTACATAAGTGCACACTGAATACAATTAAGCATGCTTGTTGATATTTCACTATTCTTAAAACATTATAAAGTGCTGTATAATGCACACTGTGATCTCTTTAACTTTAACCACCGTGAATTATATTGTGGAAACACATGGCATGCACATTGTAGAGTGAAACGGCTGAGCATTAATATAACTGTTTTATTAAGAGGTTTTGATACTTTTATAATGCCTTACATAAACACGCTTCAGAAGATGTTTAAATGTTCAGTAAAACAGACTATGTCCACTATGAATATCATTGCCTTTGGTTACTTGGCAGAGCACTGCAGTACTGAGTGTCTTTGTATGTTTATGTATTGTTTAGGTGTGATCTAGTGCATTCTCTCTCCAGGCACCAGAGTGCCCTCTTACCCTGCACTATTTCAGCTGGATACAAATGCTGAGCCACCCACAAGCTGCCAACACACACACACACACACACACACACACAGTTGCACTGCTCAGCTGGGACCAGCAGAGCCTCAAATGCTGACACGCTCATTCTAAGTGCTGCTGGAAATCTAATGAAGCAGCAATTTGCACATTGTTGCTCATGGGCTCTCTATATTGAGCCTTATAAAAAGACCTCTGGCACAGAAGCAGAGAAATGTCCTCTCTCATACACCCTCTCAATGCTAATGTTAGCGCTCCGCTGGCTTTTATACACCATCAGAGGCTAATTGAAGCTTCACCTCACTCTAAAATCAATGATACGCCCTGCTGTATGAAAAAGTGAACTGTTTACATTGTCAGCCCTCCAATGACAATAACTAATTAGACTCTGATTGGGATTATATACAAAAATCTGCTCTGAAAAAAATTAGCATTGGTAACATTCACACATTGTTTTAGGTTCATTTCATTGCATGACTTTGGTTACCACAGAAAATAATTTTGACTGGTCTTGCCGAAAAGCAGGAATCACTTACTTTTGGTCCTTAAAGTACACTGAATGTAAACATTAAAATATAGTGATTCAAAATTATAGTCACAGACTAAAACTTTATATTTGTTTGCATGTCTTACTGACCTTAACTCTGCACCCGTTATATCCAATCTTTCAATTTCACTGACAAGACCACATAATGTCGGTAAACCCAGTAACCTTTGCATGTAACATGTAACTCTACTTACAGGAAATACATCTGTGTCATTTAACCAGAAGTACATCCATCCATTTCAGAAAAGGACGATTTAGAGAAATTACAGTGCACCTTCTAAACTGATTTTTACTAAGTGCTTCACACTTCTGCTACTAAATTATCTGGAGAGCAGGCTCTGTTTTCACCTCAGAGGAAAAAAAAAAATCCAATAACTGTTTCTCACTTTTGCGACTATTTCTTGTGATTGTGACTTTACATCACAATTGTGATTTTATATCTTTTAAACTACAACTTTGCCATGAATATTATGTTTTGAAAAACAGCCTTTTTTTCCTTCATGAAAAAATATTATTGCAATTTTATTTCTTACAATTTCAACTGCATATGCTTTATTTATTTATTGTAATTTGACTGTAATTTCAACTATTTTTCGCAGGTTCAGAATTCATATTTCACGATCGCAACTTCATTTCCATTTATTTCCGATACAAAAAGGCAGTGCAGTCAAAGTCACTTTCCAATACCTTCATCTTTTCTGCTCCGCCTGAATTTCTGAGACCATCACCAACTTTTCTTCCCTGCATTTCTCCTTATAGCTTGCTTCCTAATTGTCAAAAAAAAACAACAAAAAAAACTTGCCTTTTATTGTACAGATATTGTTTGCTCCTTGATAGTTAATTTTGGTCCTTTTTGTAAATCGATTGGATAAAATTATCTGCTAAATGGATAAAAGCAAGTGTAAATTTCTTGTAACTGCTCACAATTTCAATATCATTCCAAATGACTTGAATAATCACAACTTTATACTTTAAAATTGCATCTCTCTAGCAGTTCTGAATTATTCTAGCAATTGCGAGTTTTCTACAATTTTGACCTTTCCAACAATATTTCTTGCAATTTGCAAATTTAAATTT
>SCHK01085458.1:0-10202 GCA_004124795.1 Poropuntius huangchuchieni
CATTGACTTCCATAGTATCTTCCTTTGTGTTCGGCAGAAAATTAAATTGAATGAATAGAAAATTAAAAAGCAGCATTTATTTGAAATAGAAATCTTTTGTAAACATTAAAAATGTCTTTAATGTCCCTTTTGATCATTTAAATGGATTCCTGAGTAATAAAATAAATGATAAATTTATTAATTTATTTCAAAAACAAATCTACTGACCATTTTAAACTTTTAAACAGTAATATAGGTGCTAAAAACTAACATGTAAAACCATTTATGCAACTTGTTTTACTTTTTTTATTATGGAGGAAACATCTCCAGCTGCTGTACGAACGGTAGCCTGCGTGGGTTACCGGGCACGTTTTTTGGTATCCACATCTTAGGTGGTTTGGTGTTATTCATGACGGAAGGTATTATGGTGAGTGAGCTCAATGAGACTAATTATTTTTATGAGTATTTTTGAGAACTGCGAATATTGTTAATATTGACCCTTGAACCGCACTTTTAGGGGGTCTACGCTGGATTTGTTTACACGTACGCTGTTTCAGCTCCCATGTCTCTGCACGCTAAAATGGCAGCATACCTGAACTGTATTTTCTGGGCAGCCGTCACTGCTGGAAGACTGGTGTCCATCCCCCTGTCATACCGATTCAGATCTGTGCATCTGCTCGCCGTGAACCTGGTAATCAAACTCTGTAATACAGTATAGCTCATTATCACTTTTTATAGAGGACACATCCACTGAAAGTAGGTTTTTACTATTATACCACTCCTCCCCTGTTGCTATCAGTTATTAGAAATACAGCATGTGGCTGATAAGTATGTAATGAATCAATGATTTAGGATTGTTGAATGTGAATCCTCTCTCTTCTCTCTATTTTCAGGCTGGTGTGACTGTAACATTGCTGCTGTTACTGATCCTTTACACAAACAGAGTGTTTCTATTTGTTGGGACAGCCTTGCTCGGGCTTTTCATCAGCAGTGTTTTCCCCTGCCTAGTGGCCTACACCGAGGATATCCTAGAGTACCGCGGTAAATTACACACAAACATACTTCATGTTTTACATCATGGTTTAATATAATTAATAATTAATTAAATTATTATTACATTATTATTATTATTGTTGTTGTTGTTGTTAATATTAATAATATTTGTATGATTATATTAATTACTCTAAAATTAATATTATTAATTGTTGTTATTATTCTATAAATTCTAAATAATTACAAATACTTATGTTATATTATGAATGTATGAATTTTTAGTTTTTATTACTGTAGAAATTCAAATTTGACCCAAACAATTAGTGAGAAAATATGACATATGACATATCTGATGATGTTCTTGCAGTTTTTTCAATCACATTTTTAAAACTTTGCCTCTTTTTTTCAAAACTTTACTCACAAATCCAAGAATTGTACACACAAAATGCAAAATGCCTCACATCTCTTGCATGTGGAAAATGAAGCACTGCATTCAAAATATCACAAACATCTCAATCTCTCAATCTAAAAAGAAAACATTTGTCTTATGCTGCCATAATATAATATTTTTGGATATATCACATACACAGTTATTCAAAACTTAAAGCTCTTCTTTCATGAGCTACTATGTACATTTCTGTACAAGATTGAAATTAATTAGCAGATAAATGTTTAAAAAAAAATTCATGTAAAACTAAAGCAAGTTTGAAACCAAACTTTTTTTTACCGTAAGCATTTGTGGTTGTAAAAGCAGTATTTTTTCTTCAGGATGTGCAACAACAGTGTTAGTGACAACTGCTGGAAT
This sequence comes from Poropuntius huangchuchieni, assembly GCA_004124795.1. Lineage (NCBI taxonomy): Eukaryota > Metazoa > Chordata > Actinopteri > Cypriniformes > Cyprinidae > Poropuntius > Poropuntius huangchuchieni. Next base: position 1,778 of record SCHK01085458.1, read on the forward strand.
AGGTGAGATGACGTTGCAGGTGTTAGTTGGATCAGTAAGTTCTTATTCTCCTGTTTTAACATTTGGGAAAGATTTTCTTAAGCTGTAAATAACCCCGAGCAAATTTCTTCTAGCTAATTCAGAAAAAAGGCACTTACAGTTTTTTGGTGTGTGGTTTGGTCATCGGATGCCTTGGTTTCATCCTCTTTCTCAGCGTGATCCTGTGCAACCGCATCCACAGAAATCTCACAGGTAAAAACATCAAACCTGGTGATAATTTATGTACTGGTGAACTGGTGATATTAATACTGTTTGAGTAAACTGGACAGCATTATATGACTCTGTCTCAATGTGTTCATCATCCAGGAGCATCTAAAAAAGCAGCTATGGTGGAAGCGCCACCAGCACCTGCTCCACCTGCTTCAGAGAAAGCAGCTCCAGAACAGAAAGTTGCTGTAATACAAACTGAATCTATTAAATGTGACTCTGGATGAGACTATTAAGGGTCATAACCTTCTTGAAATACTTAACAATAAAACTGTAAACAGTCAGTGTGCTTTCATTATCATATTTGTGTAAAAAACAACAACAGCAGAAAGGCTACATAGTGATGCAATATGTTTTTATGTATTTCTGCTAAGTTTGGTATTGTTGTATATGTATTTTTTGTTTATTTGATGTTCAGTTTCTCGCAGATAATCTTGACTGTTAATTTATGAATGTTATCGGAACAGAAGACTCTAACAAATGTAAGAAATCTTTAATTACAGGAGGTGAATGTAGTAATTTATGGCATAAAATGTATTACATTTTGTACTTTACCCAAGACTGAAAATCATTAACACTAAATTAAATACCAGATTAAACTCTCATTTAATAATTCACCAACCTGAAACAGAAGTTCCTAGAACTTTCCTAGTTATTCAAAACAGTTTTTGTTCTTTGTTAAACTGGTCTTGGGCTGGAGTTCATGGAGGTTCATGGAGTAACGTACTGTATTTACATGAAAATAAATAAACTCATGATGACTAAGGCAAACAGTTATTTGCAATAAATTATTGTTCACCATGTCATCACCGTGCTGTGTAAACTTCATGTGTTCTGCCAAAATAAATACAGCATGTGCACGCTAGACAAATTATGATTGAGGTCGGATGCTGAATAACTCACTCTTACGCTCATGTTGATCCAAATCTGTATTAGGTTATTATTTTTTACAACCCAAAACTCTCAAAAATCTTGTTTTTATTTTTTTTTTTATACCAAGAAAGCCACTTGAGTCTAGTGTTGTTCTTGTAATTAAACCATTTAGAACAAACTTTAAAATTTTTATGTACTGCGGAAAAACAGAGCCCCGCCTATGACACGCGAACAAATATATATTTATCACGATTAGAAATTATTTTTAGTTACATTATGGCCATGTTTTAAGAATTGTTGCAACGACTTATTACAAATTATGTACAAATTAGTACAACGCGGTCACGAGTTACTAAAAAATGGGAATGAACCCTTCATTTCTGGTGATTTAACTGAAACAAGGCAACAAATTAAGTCGTGGGAACGAATTATGTTTTTTTTTTTTTTTTTGTTTCTTCCTCTGCATGTCATGTGTGGGGCTCCGTACAGAAGAAGGAAATCAGACAGGTTTGGAACGGCGTGAGGGTGAGTAAATGACACAAATTTCACTTTTGGGTGAACTGTCCCAAAATGGTTGTCTATGGCGAATTTTTTGGGTAAAATTCTGCTAAATGTTCAATTTTCTAACGCCAGTAGTAGTGTAAGAAGATGGTAAGCGTGGTGAATCTGCATGACCAACCTGAATGCATCGCAAAATCTGCGTTAATCTTGAGCTCTCACGCAAAATTACAAATCGCATGAATTCCGATTAAACAAAAATTCACAGAACAATAGTAAATGTGACAACCATTATGTATTTTATTGTGCTCTGCTGAGGAATCCCGTCATTATAAATGCTGGAGGTCATTGAAAGACTGTTTTCTATTTGTATAAAAGCAAATCTTGCTCAGCTCAGATCTTCTCATTTTACATGCATGAAAACAGATAAAAGAAGAGTAAAAGAAAAAGTAGCGTTTCTCTCAAGCTATTGCTTTGATTTCATGTGTGATACTACATTCAGCCATCCTGGGATGTACAGTATTGGTTATAAAAGAAAGTATGCAGCATAGTTTAAGGAACTGTACAAACATAAAACACAGCTGCACACCAGAGATCAATCTTCTCTGATCTTCTTCAAAACCTTTCTTTTTTTATGCTTCAAACCTGTAAGAACTCCAGAAGGAGCTGTGTTTCAACTATATTCATCCAGCACTTGAAGAAAACATCTGGATGTCAGTTTTTAATCTGAAAGAAGCTAGTTTAACATCATGATGCCATTTGTATTACAGCCAAACAAAAGATTATGCTATAAAAAAAGTGAAGAACAGGTCACCAACTACTATATTTCTTTAAAGATACATTTTATTTTTTCCTTGTAAAACAAATTTTACAAAAATCAGAATAGCGTAATTAAAACAAACATTTATTTTGGATAAATTATGATATAGACTGAAAGGCTACAGATTAGGATGGAGATACAAGCAATAAAAATAGTCATATGCAGCTGAGAAAGCTATGGATGGTGTGCACTGAATTCAGCTCGTTTTTACCATTCTAATGGCTCAACGGACCGCTCATTTAAAAAGGCATCTATAAGCGTCAAATATTCTTAAAAAAATGCACACATGAAGCATCACAGAGGTCAATAATAAGGTTTTCACTAGCTCACTTCTGACATCACTCATCCTGAAGGTTTACATCGGAGCCCGAGACTCCGCCCACCGACGTACTTCGCACCACGTACATGAAAGCATGCCAACCATGAAAGAGGTTCAATACAACCATAGAAAAGTCATCTTAGTTCAAATGCTCAGACGGAAAAAAGCTGATTTACTAGACTGAATCAAGAAATAACTGCACGGAAAGTGGGAGAAAGTAGCGTACTAGAGCTATGTAAAGTACAGTTGATGTAGCAAGGAAATCACGTGACTGAACTGCAGCCACAACAATCCAGTGCAGTTCATGACGACAAGCATATATGTTCATTATAAGCCTGTGTTTTTTCACCGGTCGACGCAGCTGGGATGAGATCATGTACATTAAAAGTCACAAAAAACGGTTGGTTTGGGAATTAACGAGCAGTTGCGTTCTTTTCAAATGCATTTGGAAAAATTTGAAGAGCCTACAGTATAATCTGGACTTCTTTTTTGGGCAAATCATCTTCGTCCTATGTTATACGTTGAAGGTCAACTGTAACAAAATGGTTTCGGCAAAGCTGTAATTGAAACATTGATAAATATTAATACGAAAGACCGCATTTCGGGATTAGGCCAAACCGCACAGATTTAGGATAGGTCTGATGATACTTTACAGATTTCGTTTTGAGATATGGTATTTACAAGCTGAGAGACATAACAAACATCCAAAACACTCTTTGAGTATTGTGGGAATTAAATCCTACTGCTCCTCGTTAAGAAAAACAGATAACAGACACGTTCACCAGCAAGCGAAAGAGCTCAGTCTTCGCCTGATGGAGCTTCCTCCTCAGAAACATCGTCCTTTTCCTCTTTCTCGTTCTCGTTTTCCTTCTCCTCCTCCTCCTCCTCCTTTTCCCCGTTGTCATTGTTTTCCTCTCCTTCGGCGCCGCTTTCGTCATCCTGCGTCTTCTTGGGGGCGGGCGACTCCTTTCTGTCTTCCTCTTGTGCCTCGTCTTCTTCCTCCTCCTCCTTGTTGCTCTCATTCTCTTCATCTTCGGCTTTAGGCGAGGCCTTCTTCACAACTCTCTTCACCTTCGTCTGACGTTTTCCTCTCCTCTTCTTGGGCCCTCGGGTCGCTGGGAGAAAAGATAATTGACTCGATTACTGTAACTGTGACGGTTAATTAATTTGAGCAGGAAGTGATTAATTAGGAAGGTATTACAGTAGACCTTTCTGATGGTGGGATTACAGGTGGCTTTACCTGAAGCTCTTATCTTGGGTTTAGGGGATTTCTTGTCTTTGCTTCTCCTGCTCACTTTTGAGTTCTTCCGTTTGGGTCGGCCGTAATCGCTGTCATCATCGTCATCCTCAACCATGAAGTCTTCATCGCTGCCCGAATCCTCTATGAGCAGAAGAGAGAAGTATGAATCAAATCAACGATTATCTCACTTTTAGCTAACATCTAGCATAATACTCTACATACCGCCTGTGTAAACGTCACTGTCATCTTCCTCCTCCTCTTCCTCTCCCTCCTCATCCTCACTTCCTCCATCCCCAAGAAGAATCTCCCTCTGTTTGGATGCAGCTTTAGTGGCAGCCTGACGCACCTGCCGGCCCTTCTTCCTCACAACCTTACCATCATCATCACTGTCATCTGTGCGTCAAAAGAGCAGATGCATGGTTAATTAACACGAGCTGAAGCTTTGTTAACTCTGCATTAATATGCAAAATGCATAAACAAATCACTAACACAGGCATGAAAATGTTACTGCGGTTTTGCTTAAGTGAATAAAAGCAAGTTAATTACAGTGACAACATTACAGACGAGAGCAGGCAGACATTGTAAAGAGGAAAAAAGAACAAAATTGCATTTTAACAGCATAAAGAGCGAATAAAGAAAAGCATGACATTTAAACTATTATTAACAATGGATATTGCATAGAGTTTAATAGATAGATATTAATAACTGCCTACTGACAGAGTAAAGTTTGTGATGTGAGATGTTTTTATTTAACTTTATACAGTACTAGTCAAACAAATCTATTTTTCCCTTATTTGGGATGCTTACATTTTGAATAGTTCATATTTACTTAATTGCCAATAGTTTTAATATAGTTAACTAAAACCATATTAAAGAAATAAACAAAAAAATGTGTTACTTGAAATGAAAAGCTCTTAACTGAAATACAATATGAAAAAACCCTTTATTTTTAGCTGACTAACACTAAAGCTATAATAAAAACTACAGAGATATGTTTTGAAAAACTAATAAAAAAAAAAAGCACAGCAAAATTATTACAACTTTAACTCAAATTTAAATGAAAACAGAAAAAACAAAACACAAAGATAAAGATAAAAACTCAAAATCAACTAAAATAACACAGATGACCCATTGTTTTGATTTAACATATTTTATGTTTATATTTTATATAACACATTTAGAATTTAAAGAAGAACTTAACATAAGAGAACATTTACAAGGCTGAGTGTCAAACATGCACAGAAAGTAGCTTACACCATTAATGTTATCAAAAATGACTACATGACTTTATGTAATGAATGAAGCAGTCATTCAGTGTTTATATTGGTAATACCTGCAGCCCTTTTCCGTTTAGCTGTTGCCTGTCTCCCCCTGCTGGCCTCTTTAGCATCAAAATCACTGTCACCACCATCATCATCCTCTTCCTCATCCTCCCCATAATCATTGTCATCATCACTGAAATCCTCTAGAATATGGAGATGAAAAAGCATTTTGTCAGAATACTCAATAACTAAAAAAAAAATATTTAAATGTTAAAAGGCAATATAAAATAATTGCAAAAAAGTAATATAAGAATTGACTTACTCTTGTGGTCCTTGACTCGAGAATCATCACTACGTAAGAAAAAATACAGCATTTATTTTGAAGGATATTTAAAATAATTCAGAGAAAATCCATGAATTTAAATAAAACAGTGAAATGATTATAATATAAATACATGCAAATGAGACAGTGGCGCTTAAACTGAAACATCACACTTTTACAACAACTATTTACAATTTTTTGCTTTTATTTATATTTATAAATCACTTTAGAAATAACTTTTATCTTTACATTTATTACTATCTCAGATGCCGCATATTAATATTCAACTGACCTGCGTTTTACTGAGGTTTTCTCGGGTCGATCCGATTCTTTTCCATATTCCTCATCTGCATCAAGTCAGTTAAATCAGGTTAGAAAACAGCACAACTTCAAAGCACATTCAACACTGCATCTACTAAACTGTTAATGCAGCACAGTGTCATTATTTTACATTAATTACAGCGCTTTTTCCCATCATTTTTTATTTTAAGCATTTTCATGATTTTCCCAAAGCTGAAGGAAAACATTTTTCAAATCTCCCTGATATTTCCTGACTGTGGGAACTTTGTACAGTGGTACACAATGGTGATGCATGCAACAGGATAAATATTTGCATTAGAGGAGCTTACCTGCATCGTCAGACTCCTGGAATTGTGCATAGTCAACAACCCTTTTATTCCTGTGCACAAAGAACATGAAAGGAAAAGTAAATCACCCACAAGATAACAAACACACATGCAGTAGAATATGTTTATAAATCATTTATTACCCACAACCTAAAAATTAGTCAGGGGTAACAATATTAATGCATTCATATGCTTCAGTGCTTACATTCCAATGTCAATAATCATAAAATAATAATCATGTAAAGGCATATTCTTGCATATAACATTGTAAATGTACTTTTTTTAATGTGAGAGGAACCATAAAATATTTAGCTCTGGTTGAAAGAATTGTCAGGTAATTGCAAAAAAAAAAAAAAAAAAAAAAGTTTAAACAACTAAATCTGAATGCAACAGAACTTCTCTCCAAAAGAAACTATTTTACTTGTATGAATCTAAAATAAAAAAATAATATATTTTTCTATTCATCCTCCATATAGCAACAGAGCTGTCACTCCTCTTATTTAAAGCTGTGTGGCTTGACTGAAGGGGCAGAGGAGACAGGGGTGCCATGTTGGAGTAGGTTAATTGCCATGCCAACAGCAGCAGTGTGGGGAGGGACTCTGTGCTCGGATAGGGGCATTGAACTACAGGCCCTGCAGGTCAGATTATATTCACTGCCCACAGGACCTCCTCAATCCATAAATTATACTGACGAGAACAACATTCCCTCCCAAGCTCGCATATTAAACAAAAAATACAGTCTGACAGATGAGGAACAACATGTTGCCAGTGTTTAACGTCACTTGAGCTCTTATCAAACCCTAATGTTACGAAAACAACACGGGCGCGTTTAAATATATATTTATCGCGAGACGTAAACACATTTATTGATTACCTTATTATGGGCCTTGATTTCTGGCTGAAACCAGATCCGAACCCAAAGTGCATTAATTAAAAACACAAGTTTGCGGGGGAAACGGCTCGAGTCGTGTGTGTGAAGTAATGGCGCGCGCTGCGCTGGTGGAGTTTGACGCTGCGCTGCTGCTCAAACACACGCTAAACTAACACTAATGCTCACGGGGCTAACTGTGGAAAACACGTGAAACTTCCACCGCAATACGTTTTTAGTATACCACATTTTCGCACAATTACGAGATAACCGTAAAGCGAGTGTTTGTGTTTTTTGGCGACGCTGGCTAGCTGGTTGTTTTTGTATAACATTAATTAGCCACCAGCGTGAACTACTATCCCGCTTTTTTTATTTGATGCTGGCTGCTGCGGTTAGCACACGCACGTCTGGGGATGCAGAAACCGATGTAGCCACGTTTTTCATGAAAATACGTCTATACGCGTATAAAGAGATAGAAATCTACGTGTTTACTTGTGATTTTAGCTGTTTTGGTTCCCCATGTAAACACGCGTAGAAAAATGCTGGTTAGCCACTTAGCATTTAGCAAACATGGAGAGACCCATGCAGATCGCATCATGTGCGAACCTGCAATTGCTGTAAAGCAAGATACAAACAAAACGCGCTTACCTTGAAGGTCTCGCCATTCTGCACACAGATTGAGAGACGTATGCTATCCCAAACTGCAAGTGTATTTGAAAACCAAGGTGCTGGCTTTTTGCAGCTGAAATCCAGGTGTCTCCTGCTGCTGGAAAGCGCTTTCTGTAGCACGGAGCTGTGCGAAACTATCCGAATGCAATGCAAACTGCACTAAAGACGCGCAAATGTGTGCGATCTAGAGCATGTGTTTGCACACCGCGTTGGTCTGTGTGTGTTGAAAATGGAGAAATGTTGAAGTATCCACAGGCCGGATTGACCTGGTTAAGCCTGCTGTCGAATAGTAGCTAACTAATTAGCTACTGCCTGGCCTGCCAGCCAGGATTCTTTTATGAGTAAAAGTGGGATGGGAGTCTGAAGAACGCAAGATGCCCGCAAACCAGGATTGGATGACCGCACTCAGCAACAGTGCTTTACTACCCACTCATTCACAACCAGAAAGATGGTTAATCAATTGATTAGTTTATTTTATTTTAACTATTTCCAAATCAGATAATGTTATTACCGTGAGATAGTGAAGCTCGACTCGTTCAATCAGTGTAATAAACATGCTGAAGTTTTAGGGGTGTTTCCAGAGTAAAAGACACTTGGCCACATTAATTCTGATTTAAAGGGGGTTACGCAAACTGAGAAATGTTTTGTGTTGCAATTGTAGGAGGCAACAGGTGTGTGTGTA
>SCHK01085496.1:0-11535 GCA_004124795.1 Poropuntius huangchuchieni
TAGAATTTTAGTACTCTTGCTGAGATCTAAGGTAAAAAGACTCTATGCTACGTCTTTTTACCTTAGATCTCAGCAAGAGTACTAAAATTCTACCTTGTTTCAGAGGTGAAAAACACCATTTTAACAATGTCAAGTAATTTACCATAGAAATATATAACTATTACCTTACCTGTTATAGCGCCACCTATAGGCCAATCTACATAAAAATTGGTGTGCTTGTTTAGAATTATAAGTTGCATTTGCTTACCTAATTTTGTGAAGCTCTGAGGTTTCTCTTACAAGTTACATGGTTTTGGGTAAACTCGTCTAGAATTGAGTGCTAGCGCCACCCTGGAGGCTAATCGCCACTCTGCATGCATCGCACATACAGGGGTGTATTTCATCTGTGGCACAACCTCAGGGCACTTGCAGCAGCTGCTAAGCTAATACCAGTTCTCTGATATATAACCAGCGCCTCTGGGTTTTAATGTTGGAGAGAATGTTAAAATCGAAACGGTTTGTGTGAGAGAGAAACAGAAAGGTGGCCTAAAACCTCTGCAGCTATTCCATGTTGAGCCTGAAGTGCTTCGCTTACAAAAAAAATGAATCTTGTTGTTTTAAAACATGTAGATATTCCAGAATTGCTAATCAGCTTTGTGCCAGAATGTCAGTGAAAATATATCGCCCTAACAATCTGAATTTCCCAAGGCATCTACTGAATGCGATATCTCGTTTCTGGCTGGAGTTTTATTATTAATTTCGAGGTCTGCTTGATCATGGCCCATGTCACCTCTAACTTTGAGCATCGATGTGATGTAACTGGGCTTGCGCTGTGTTTTTACAGAAAGAGAAGTTGCAAGATCAGTCAAGAGTGTGCTGGGAATAAACGGAGCAGGAGAAAACAGATAGATCGCTGCTGCGATCCTCATCAACTCTCAGGATTAGTGAGAGGGCGAATGTGTTACCGAAGCCACTGAACGTGTAGAAAAATGGCACTCAGCTCGGAGGAAAAAACATTGGGTTCGGGGGAAGGTGAGGAAGAGAGTTAGAGGAAGCGAAGGATCAGTGTCAGCCCATCAGTTTGGAGATACATTATTGAAGACTACAGTCGGGCACACGTAGTCAGTCCTCTATGGATCCTGTTTACCACGATGTATCTGCTGTAAGGTGCAGGATTAGTGTGAGCGGTGGCTGGGAGTTTGGAAATAGATGGTGCAGTGGAGATGAAGGTGTGTGGGAGAGAGGAACGAAGCATGTGATTCATAATGTAGTGGATAGTAGGTTCTGTCAAAAATGGTTCAGGATACATTCAATCCTTATATTGATTGGAAAACAACAACAAAAAGTGAGTGACATGAAAACAGACTAAACTGTGACTGAAAAGGCAAGGATGCAATTGTGTGCGAGAGGGAAGATGTTATTGGGTGCTATAATTAAGTTCTGAGGAATAGACAGTTAGAGAAAGAAAAATGTGGATCCGAGGCGGATGGTTTGGGTGTAGTTGGCGGAAAAAGAGGTGGGGAGACGAGTGAGTAATAAACCAGAGTGGTTGTGTTAAGGGATTGCAAATTCAAAGTGCTCTGTGAAACGGAGAAGGAAAATGAGCCCCACACATCTACGACTCTCTCTCTCTCTCTCTCTCTCTCTCTCACACACACACACACACCTTTCTATTTCTCTTTCTCTCACAGTTTCTCTCTCACACGCACATACATACACAGTTTCTCTCTCGCGCTCTGTCTCTCTCTATAAACGAGCACATTCTCTCTCTCTCTCTCAGTCTCCTGCTGCATCCAACGAACACAACACACTCACCCACTGCTGTGACTTCGTTTATAGCTTCTTTTGTTTCCGTACTGGATTTTATACCAATCAGCCACAAAGACATCTTCCGTTTTTCAGCGCTAATCGGTTTTCACTCCGAATTCAGCGTCTCGTTTCGTCTAAAGACGCGCGCAGAGGATTCCGGCGGATCTCTGTAACACTGCGCTCTCTATAAACAAACATGTAACGTTCAGTTCTGTGCTCTATTCGTTTCGCGTTCAGGAGAAGCGTGAGTATAAAACTACAGCACGACAAAGTCTTGACACAACGACAGATTGTTATTGCTTTTAGCGCTCGAGCTCGTTAACGTCACTTCGCGTGAACATACGCTGTTGATAAATTTTAAACCGCAGCTTTAGACGGTTTGTAACGTCACGTTAACTTTTAGGGTCAGTTGACTTGATTTCGGCTGTTTAAAACTTTGGTGAACCTTTGAAACTTAGTACGTTTTTATAACCGTTCATGTAAACATTGGCTAGTTCAATACGCGAAGCTTGTTAACGCGATTCTAATAGTTAAAATTTCCTCTCCGCAGATTTATTACGTTACTTGGGAATCAAAACCACATGCCTTTGAATCGCAATCGATGTTGTTGTCGTAAACGCATCCAAGTTGAAAATGTAAAGGTGTATTTTAGTGCGTCTAAAAGTATATTAAAGATCTATAGGAGTTCAGGGAAATTGACAGTGCAGCATTCACGTGATATTTTGAATGAATAATTTCAGCGTTGAAGGAGACTGAAATTTATACCGTTCAATTTATTATTTTTTTTATGAAAGTAAAATTCTTGGCAAAAACCTACAGCCTTGCCTTTCATGTAAAATAACACCAAGAACATAAACTGTGTTGGCACACACTCATGCCCACTATGGCCAAACTATCCTGGCAGCAACACAGCAGAGGACGGCGCTTGATATCAACTTCCTACTTTATTTTGGCCACCCTTACTTTATTGTTTTCCTGGTCCTGCCCGGTTCTAGGCAAGAAGAAGCTCTACATCGGAGCCCTGTTCCCGATGAGCGGCGGATGGCCGGGTGGCCAGGCTTGTCTCCCTTCTGCCCAAATGGCCCTGGATCTGGTGAACAAGAGAACGGATATTCTTCCGGATTATGAGCTTGAATTAATCTACTATGACAGTATGGTAAGTGAGCACTGCATGTGAGCCTCTTTAATTGCTTTCCATTATGTGAACTGTTTGATAGCATGCAATTGAGTGTGCACCGAACTAGTCATTCCATAGAAGTGTTTACTTGCTGTTGATGTTATTTATTCAAACAGTGTGGAGTGTCATTATCAGTGGCTTGCTAAAGATTTGTGTTCACAGGAGATTTCTGAGCAAATTTACATTTTACTACAGCATATTAGGTCAGCTGTAGTATGCTAATAGGGGTTTGGTGGACGCTAATGAACATAATGTTCTTTAAATGGGAATTTGTACTTGATTCAGCATGACTTCATTAAAGCTGCGCAGAGGAATGTTTTGACAGCATCATATTATTCATCAGTTATGCTGTCACCTGAGGTTTGCTGGTAAAAATCTATTCATAGCAGCTCAATATACCCTCCGCTTTCCCTGTTCGTATCTTTCCATTTGCTTCACTCTCTTTCTACTTCTCTCCATCTTTCCCACCTGCGTCCCTCCTCCCCCGCACAAGAGATGCCAATGCACACTGCCTCTCTCTCACACACACACATATGCAGAGTGCAAGCCAGAGTTTTAGACAGAAAAGACATACAGATACATGCAGAGCGCAAACAGTTAATTCCCTGTGACTGTTCGGTGTTGCTAAGAGCTTCGCCGTGATTGGTCGGAACGGGTCTGCATTGGAACCCCGCTTCAAAGATACAGGAGAAGGAGGAAAGACTGGGGGTGGAGGTTGGCATGACAACAGTTACCAAGACCACTGCTGTTCAAACAAACACATAAGGCCACAGATTGCTCTGACAAAAGAGAGAAAAAAAGCACGGCCCTTTATGATTATTGCATAAACAGAGGCAGATGGATAAATGGGAGAAATTAGCCGGCTGGTGTGAGACTATAGACGTATGAAGTGCCGTTCTTCCGTCTGCACTCGGACATATTGAGAGCATCGTTTCTGATCCCCAGCGGTAGGTGGATGTACTCGGGACCCCTGTGGATCCGAATGAATGCATGCACACAGAAACACGCTCATGCAGAGAGCTGTGTCTGATTAGGATTCAGCACCACGGACAGCTACATTTAGAGAGCAGGAAAGCGCTGTGTCATCAGGAGGTATAAAGCGAGCAGGAACATTTCATCTGAGTTGGGTTTTAGGTATTCAGACCCAAATCTTCCCTCCTGAGCCACAGAAAGAACTGTCTCATTAAACCTGCGCCCAGCGTGGTTCAGGGCCGTTCTGATTGGAGCGGAGGACTGTGCTCTCCGCGGGGTGATAGGGATGGTACGAGGGGGGCAGGCTTATTAGTATGGACTGGACCTGTGCCTGATTTCCCCAGAGCCCCAGTGTGAGATCACTTGGCCTTAACACTTGCACCTTGGGGTTGCTAATGTGTTTTTGGGGTTTGTCCGTCCACTGATTTGAATGATAGAAGAGACTCTGAAATCCCTTGTTCTAGGTGTTTTCCGGGCTGTAGAGTCAGTATTTAAAAGTGGACTCTTTCCTCATTTCCAGGGTTCTCAGAAATGGAAGTCATCTTAGTTGGGTAAATTTGTAGAGTAGAGAAAAGAAACTACAACAAATATAAAAACAAATATCATTTTTTGCATTCCCATTCGCTCCAAAAGTAAGAAAGAAGAAAAAGACCCATCTTAGCCCTGTCTCAAATGCCCTTTTTAGTTTTTATCATATGTAGTCAACCTATCCTGTTTTTGTTGGGTCAAGGTTTAGTTGACTAAGGCCCGGTTTCACAGACGGGGGTTAGCTTAAGCCAGGACTAGGCCTAATTTAAATTAAGATATTTAAGCATATTATAAGATATGTCAGAGCAAGATATTTTCAGTTGAGACAGTTCAAATGTGCATTTTAGTCTGGGACTAGCTTAAGTCTTGTCTGTGAATTTTAATCTAAAAATCTAAAAAATTTAATCTAGTTTTTATCGATGAAAAGTCGTGCTGATTAATGGTTAAACTGATAATCACACTTATTTTGCTCACAATTATTATTGTGATTACTGAGGATGATTGTTGTCATTTAAGAAATTTCACCAGAAATGCACAAATAAAGACAATGTCGACTCATACACATGGTTTATTTTACCTTGTTTCCTGATTTATTAAATTAATTAAATTTATTAACAATCTCAACATTATGAAAACTGGTAAAACTCAAAAGCTTCTCTCAAAACAGTGAAAATCCTAATATTAATTCCCATAATTCCTAATTATATTCTAGTTTTACTAATAAAACAACAACAAAAAACATTGTATTGTGGCACTGGGGTTGTGTAACCACAATCTAGTCAAGATAGATGTTTGGATTCATAACATTTTGACACTGAGAAGATTTAGTTGCAGATTTACGCAGCACACAGTGCAATGTGAAGGAACACAGACTGGCTGTATGACACTTTAATATGAGCAGAATACTGTATATCTCAATGGAGATTGCTAAGCGAGCGAGCATGTGCATGGTTGCCAGATCGTAAGTAAAACCCTGGGCAGAAAATGTGTCCTTTTTAGAGAAAATAAATAAATCTATAATAGGGTGATTTAAATTCTTGACTTCTAGTTCGTCTATTACCTAGCAATCAAACCCATGACCTTGTGCCACTGTTTGAGCGGCAGAAACACTATATTGTTTAATTTTATGCAAATATCAAGTATCCTTATCATTTTATGCGCTTTTAATTAGGCAATTAAGTTTCCTAAAGAGTGTGTCATTAAACTAGTTCTGCAATGCTTTCTTGTCCTTGTCCTTTCTATTGTGTTGTCTTCTCTGTGACTGCATGCAGAAACAAACATGCAAACCAGCAAGTGTGGTACGTTTTAAAAACAAGTGACTGTTATAAGTCTCTTCTTTTAATCAGTCGGTCAAAATCAGAATCATGAAATCAGATACACGTTTGCATCAATCTAATGAACTGAATCTGCTGAATCCATCAGAGCAGTTAACATTTAACTCAATCTCTAATTGGATGTTTGGATAATGTTAATTAATAATTATAGACTATGTTTAAAAGCATCAGGTAGTGTTTGAAGTCTCTTATGCTCACTAAGACCGCATTTATTTGATAAAAAAACAGTGATATTGTTAAATAGTATTACAATTTAAAAGAACAGTTTTCTATTTGAATATATTTCTGTGATGCAAAACTACATTTTCAGTCTTCAGTGTCACATGATTCTTCAAAAATCATTCTAATATGCTGATTCGCTGCTCAAAAAACATTTCTTATTATCAATGTTGAAAACTGTTGTGCTGCTTAATGTTTTTTCAGGATTTTTTGATAAATATAAAAAAGCAGTATTTATTTGAAATGGAAATATTTTGTAATGTTATAAATGTCTTTAGTGCCACTTTTGATTAATTTAATGCATATTAATGCAATTAGTTGATCAATTATTAGTCTAATTTAAAGATCACAAAATAAAAACTTAATAATAAAAACTTTTCTGTGTATTTAGAACCTTAGATGAGCAGTCAAATCAGTCATCAAAAATTGAAAGTTTCCTCCTATCTTTAGGATAATCTGCATTCTGTGTTTTCAAAAAAAAAAAAAATTGGATTCAATTTTTGTAGCTGTTTTGATTCGATGGGACCCAGGTGCTTTAAAAGACTGAGGCTCACGCATGGCTTCCCACAGGGTTGGAAAGTCAGGACAGGGAGGAGATTTAGAGCCCAAACAAAGTCTCCGTTGTGGGGATATGATTCTGCTGACGACCCCCAGGGAGTCTGGAGAGAGTCTGCTCAAGACTCTGGAGGACATACCACGTGCCTGAACGCATTTTGTACAATCATGCTCATTTTGTGTACTTTATTAAAAAGAATGTGTAGGCATGTGTCCACAATAGAGACAGCTGAAGAAACTCACATAACTGTGTGGAGTGTCACATTAATTTCATGCTTTTCACAAGAAGTCATTGTAATTCTGAAAAGAAAAGCACTAAAATGCTTCTTTTGTTGCGATTGAAGTAATTGGAATAATTTAGCAGGATGTTTAGAAGAAATTAAATGCATCAGGAGCGACATAAATAGAGATGTGTCGGGATAAGAAAGCAAGATTAGACGGCAATAAGTAAAGAGCAGTCAGCCGCCACAGGGTTCTGCCAATTGAATTACGTGATTGCACCAATCAAGCCTTGAATCATTTTAATCTCATGTTTATTTTTATTCTTTTTAGGTTTTGCCCCTGTTTAAGCTTTTCTTTGTTCCCAAAACAACTGAAACGCAACAAAAGCCCAGCTTTAGAAATGCTGGCTGTGCTCAAGGCCACTGACTGCAACTCGGTTTGCTCTCAACACATGATCAATTGTGGCTTTAACCTACTATTATCATTTAAATGGGATATTGATTTCTCATTGACAGTAATTTTAAGACAAGTGGAAGAAAAAAAGATGCTGATTGTCAGCGTCGGGTTAAAGACCGATGAGAGTACATGTCTAGCAAACAAACATTGTTTTTTGGTGTATATATATATATGAGTAAATGCATGTGTCCTTGGAGGACTCCAGCTGTCCTCTGTATGTATTTATTGCTTTATCTGTCTCTGCTCCTTTCTGTTCTGATTTTCCATGCATATTTATCTCTACTTATGTGATTCAGTATGAAATGAAGTCTCTCTCCCTATAGGGGTCCTTATACTGAAGCAGCGAATGTATATCCAGTGTGAAAAAATGTGTTTTTTTTGTCGAGGTATGCAGTTTTGAGAATGGAGTGACAGGATGCCTCATGAATAGCGACAGCTGTGCTTCAAATCTGAATATAAATTATATATTTAAAAGTGTTTTTCTTTGCTTTCAGTGTGATCCTGGGGAGGCCACGAAGCTGCTGTATGACCTGCTGTACACGGAGCCCATAAAGATCGTCCTGATGCCAGGCTGCAGCTCTGTGTCCACGCTGGTGGCCGAAGCAGCGCGCATGTGGAACCTCATAGTGGTGAGTTCTCCTCTTCATCAGATCGCATTCGCTTTGAATGTTTACAGATGAGATGGTGATGCAAGGATGTTGAGGAAAAACACAAAGTTTATGAAAGTGATGACAAAATGGCATCCACTAAAAATTTCAGACGGGCGAGTGAAAGCAATTTTACTTGATGGTGATGAGTATAAAAGGATGTGAATGCACAGATTTCAACAGGGAATGTTTGCTGTAAGGATGTAGAGAAAATACACAAGAGGTATGAAATTAACACCTCATTTTGCAACCAGAAAGTTGAGAAAATTGTAGCATGTCACACTTCTGATCGTTTTGGGAAATGCGAGTTTTATAGCTTATTTTTATATTTAGAATATGTGTTTCTTCATTATTTGAACTGTTAGAGACTGTGAATGCATGCATAAATGTATAAAAAATATACCTAAAAACATATACACTACCGTTCAAAAGTTTGGGTTTGGGTAAGATTTTTATTTTTGTTTTCTTGAAAAAAATATTGCATTATTGTGAACATTGAAGAAGTTAATTAATTTATTTTTTTAATTTCTTATTATTGAACATAAGCCAATCACTGACTTAAGGTCCACAGTGATTCATTAAGTTGAGTTTGTCAGTCTGTCTGTGTTAAAAAGGTCGATAAGATAGGATGTTTATGGATTATATGTGCTCATCAGAGGGCAGGATTAATTACATTACTTAAAAAAAAATCATTTTATGGATTGATAGTTAAACACACTAAATTGACAAGATAATTTTACACCCCTAGTGAAAACTAAATATACTAAAATGGATTTTGAAATACATTTATTTCATTCTAAGAATACTACAAATACATTTACATATTTATGTACCCAATAAAAATACCCCACACTTGTATTTTTGGTAACTGGTAAAGTCTGCTAAGTTGTAACAACTAATTTTGTAATTAATGCACTTTAATTGTGGAGAAGTAGTGCTAAAGTCCAAATAAAGATATACTGAAGTATAGTGGAACTACTCCAAGCATACTATAATATAATATCTTGCATTTAAAGATCAATATTATTCAAAGATCATACAATCCGCAGTGATATTAAAACACATTTAGGCTTAATATTAAGAAATGTGCATTGTGCATAAGTAGTAATCCAAATAAGGTTTATAATTTTTATATCAGTAAGTCTCAAGCAATATGTCAGTAATAATGTTAGTAGATTTGAACTATACTTAGTGTAAAATAAATGTATTTTAAATATGTTACTATTTTACTAAGGAGGTGAGCATAACTGTAATCACTGGCATTTGTTTTTTATGGCTTCTGTATGATTCTGTACATCCCAAACCGAACTCTGAAAAGGTTATACCACAGTGAAGATGAGCTACCCAAATGCATTCCCATTTCAGAACATGTGGCACTTCGTTCAAATACCCGAAATCAGTGAAATGGCTTCCAGACATTTTGGATCAGATATTTATGTCATTTTATTTCGCTTTTGGCTCGTCTTTGAAGTGCACTCCCACTGCCTCATCTTACTTGGTTTTTTTTTTTTGAAAATCAGTCTCTTTATTTTTCATGCTCTGCTCTATTTTTATATCTGTTGAGAGCTTTTTCTCTTCACATATGAGTTTTGACCTATATATCCCCCCGCTGGCCTTGAAACCCTCCCTTTTTCCACCCCCTCAGCAGACCCGTCACTCAACCGCATCTCACCGCATCTGGGAATGACATTGAGTTATTGGCAAAATAGCTAAAAAACCCTCTGCTGTCATCTGATTTGACTGACTGATTAACACAGAACAGGAAAATGTTGAAATTGAAACCTGTATTTTCTTTCATTTTACACCTGTGGTTTGGATTTTAACTTTTTATCACAGCTTTGCAAGCTTGTCTCACACAATGCATTCTCCAATGTTAAATAAAGCTGTTCCGAGTGAACTGTGATCAACCCAGCAGGAGATAATTTAGCCCCTTGGGTACTGGTTTTCCTGCGGGTGATTTTATTGCACATTTTTCTTCACTAGCTTGTTTCTAATTTTCCTCCGAAGGTTTTAGCATCTGTACTGTGGAGATGTGTGAATGTATTTCTATTGCTCGTTTCTCATGACCGTTGATGTTTGCTCGCAGTTGTCCTACGGATCCAGTTCACCAGCGCTCTCCAACCGTCAGCGTTTCCCCACCTTCTTCCGCACGCATCCCTCAGCCACGTTGCACAACCCCACCCGTGTACAGCTCTTCCAGAAGTGGAAGTGGACCAAAATCGCCACCATCCAGCAGACCACCGAAGTCTTCACCTCTGTGAGTGAGATGTTTACGTGTACAGATGTTTTAAAAGGAATTATCTTGCAATGAAAAGCTTGCAGACTTTTGCTCAACCAGTAGAGATTCATAATCATTTGAATCTTGTGTTGGTCACATGCTTATTGTCCCTTGTGCTGGGTAGCCCCGCCCACTCTGAAATGCCATTGGTCCAAAGTCCTGCTCTGCATACTGTGGTTATGAAAAGTGTTATTAGCATGAACTGACATTCAAAACCCAATTTACTTATATAAAGTGACTATTTTGAAATATTATTCAGTGAGGACAAAAATGTAGGGCAGGACTTGATTTCATCCAATGCTAATTCACTGGATTATGTCAAATCGACGTTTCATACCAGAGTTTGCACTTAGAAGTGTGATTGAAAAAATAAGTAGCCTTTTTGATGTCAGCAAAAAAGCTGGATTATTACATTTTGATGTAATATTAAGAAAACATTTTCTTCTTTAGAAATGATTCCACCGGTTTCTTATTGCAAAACCCATTTGCATCGACCTTGACCTAAAATATGACTTTTATATCTTGATTTGTTTTAGTTGGCCAGTAATCAGTTTAAAATGCTAAAACAGTTTTATGAATTGTAATGTATTAAAGTAGTACAGTACAGTATATAAAATTAGCATGTTATTTTATGAGTGCATTCGCTCTCTGTTTCATCCATGAATCCTTGAAACTTTTTCCAAACATATTTTCAAGGCTTCTGATCTTATTTCACAGCTGCCACTTTATTTATATGACCTCAACTGAAATAAAATGCTTTCATTGCATGAAAATGCCTGCATTATTTTCTCTAAGATAAAACATTTTACAAGTATCATTGTTCAGTTGGGGACTTTTTGTGCAGAAAACATTTAAGTTTAAAGTCATTTGATTGATATTGCTTCTGTCTTTATAATTATGTATTATGTGGCGTTACATTTATTAATTTCCGTAGTAATATATTTAAAATGCATTTATTTCGTACTTAGATTAACACTTTTAACATATTTACTGACATATTGCTTGAGAATTACTGATATAAAAATTAGAAATAAACTTTATTTGGAGTACTACTTGTGCACAAAGCACAGTTTTTCATATCAAGCCTAAAACGTGTTTTATTGTTATTATTGATAAGAATTGCATGATTTCTGACTAATATTGGTCATTAAATGCACAATATTTAAAGTGTACCTGAAGTATACTTGCAATAGTTCCACTTTAGCACAATCAAATATACTTCACTATATCTTTAGTTGGACTTAAGCACTACTTTCACACAATTAAAGTGCATTAATTACAAAATTAGCAGACTTTAAGTATAACAGTTTAGTATACCAAAAGTACAATTGCAGGGTATTTTTATGAAGTACATAAATA
>SCHK01085548.1:228-13844 GCA_004124795.1 Poropuntius huangchuchieni
CCGGTAAAAACCCAGCTTATTAACTCTGGGGGAGTTGGAGAATGAGTGTTCCTTTAAACATTGTTTAGGATGATTTTTTTCCCACTGAAGCTGGTGAAATACTCATGTAATGCTAATGAATCTCTCTCTGTCTTTGCAGATGTCGTATTCTCTCACCAGGTTTGCCATCTATGAGACGGTCAGAGACATGATGGGCAGCGGCGGTCAGGGACCCATGCCCTTCTATCAGAAAGTCCTGCTGGGCGCGTTTGGAGGTAAAAACACACACCACTACACAGCAGGGTATCACCAAACACCTTGTGATGAACACCGTCACCATCATGCAGTACGCAGTGATGCCGTGGTATCATAATTAGATTTGCAGCATAATTATGACGCATGAAACTGCTTCAGCTTATTTAGACAACTTGGAATAACTGTACTTTTTTAATATGTGTATATATCTTTACATACTCATGCATAAGTGCTATTTTAGTATTGTTGATTTACTATTATAGATTTAATTAATATTCTGGATTTTTATTGATCACTTTTAATTTGATTTTAGTTAAACTTTTAGCAATTTTGTTATGTGTTTGTATTATTTTGTATTTGTTTGTTTGTATGGAAACATGGTTTGGCCATGGGATAAAAAAAAAAATCTAATTGCGAATTATTTCACATTTCTGACTTTCCAGAATTTGTGAGCAATAAATTGTTCAATTCTGAGAAGAGAAGTCAGCATTGTGAGACATAAACTTACAATCGAAAGAAATATTGCCAGATAAAAATGGTTAAAATAAAAGATGTAAACCCATAACTGCAAGTTTATATGTTGTAAAGCTGTTTATATCTTGCAATTATGACCTCTTTCTTCAAAATTTGAAGATTATATCTATAAAGATATCTTGTATCTTAATCTATTTTTGTATTTCAAGTTTCATATATATTTTTTAAAGATGAACTTTGAAGAGATAAAAAGTCACAATTACCTTTTAAATGTTTTTTTTCATAAATATGTCTGTATTGTTTTTAATAATTTTTATTACAGTTTTAGGTAGTTTAAAGAATAACATGAACCCTGATAAAGACATTGCGTTGTGTTTCTCCACAGGCTTCACCGGCGGCTTCATCGGGACTCCGGCGGATATGGTTAACGTTCGGTGTGTATTGCTCGGTTTGTGTTTGTGTTTCTAGCTCATCTGGCCGAGCGTGAACGTTTCTTGTTGTTGATCTCCACAGGATGCAGAACGATATGAAGCTTCCTGCAGAGCAGAGGAGAAAGTGAGTGCATCTAGATCTAAAAACACTGCAGACGGTCACGACGTGATTAATCTGAGTCATATCTGTGTCTCTCGCAGCTATAAACACGCCCTGGACGGACTCTTCCGGGTCTGGCGGGAAGGTAAACACGTTTCTGGATCTCCTAAAATCATCTGGAAATGTTGTAATGTCTCTCTCTGAACATGTTTCTCTCTCAGAGGGAACCAGGAGGTTGTTCTCAGGAGCCACTATGGCGTCCAGCAGAGGAGCCCTGGTTACAGTTGGACAGGTGAGACAGCAGTGCATGATGGGAATGACTGCAATTCATAAAGTGTGTCAATTTTTGGCTAATCAGATTAGACTTTTTTTCTCTGAGGATCTATGAACTATTCAGAATCAGCTCAGATGTTGTGTCAGGAACGGGTTTGAAGTGTTTATGATGATGAAATGATCCTGAGCGTGTCTCTCTGTGTCAGCTGGCGTGTTATGATCAGGCCAAGCAGCTGGTGTTGGGCACAGGACTCATGGGAGATAATATAATCACACACTTCCTGTCCAGCTTCATCGCTGTGAGTATCGAAGCCTCTGATTGGCCAATCATTGGTTATTCTTCATAACTGATATTTAATGGACAGTATCTAGTTTTTATTTATTAGTAAAATGTCTTTGTTATTTATCTGTCTGTCTATGTGTGTTTGTGTGTGTGTATATGTAAAAAAAAAAAACGTGTATGTACATATGTTTGTATAGTAAATTTATATTTAAATATTTATTGTATATTTACAATAAGTCATTGATAATACAACTGATAAAGTAATCAATTTTTATAACATTCGTAAAACAAAATCATGTTATAATTTTTTAAAATTTGCATAAATATGTGTATAATACATTTGTGTAAATATATTTTATAGTTGTCTTATAATTTTAATTATTATTTTATAGTTTTGCATTTGTATATGCACACACACACACACACACACACACACACACACACACACACACACACATATATATATATATATATATATATATATATATATACACACACACACACACACACAAACACACATATACACACACACACACATTTGTTTTGTCATGGATGAATATATAACTTCAAATAAATAAATGATGATTTTAATGTGATGACTTTCTCTCTTCAGGGAGGTTGTGCGACGTTCCTCTGCCAGCCGTTGGATGTAATAAAGACGAGATTAATGAACTCTAAAGGAGAATACAGAGTGAGTTTCCTCTCTTTCTGGTTATTGTCTCATTATCTTTATTGCTGATTTATCACATTTATTGCTGTATATTAGGGTGTGATTCACTGCCTGTCTGAAACTGCCAAACTGGGACCACTAGCCTTCTACAAGGTACCAGATTTGCTTTATTTTGCTTCATTTATTCATAAATCACTGAGATCTTTTTAATTACTGACCCTTTTCCCACCGTCCAATCGCACGGCAGGGTTTAGTTCCGGCCGGTATCCGCTTGATTCCTCACACAATCCTGACCTTCGTCTTCCTGGAGCAGCTGAGGAAATACTTCGGCATCCGGGTGGTCAGCTGAACTTTGACCTCTTGACCCTTTCCCTTTGGCCTCCTCTTGAAGCTGCTCTGACTTCCACAATATTATTTCTGGAAAATCTCACATTACACAGTCATAACCGACTTCAAAATGCAGCCAGACCAACATAACGACACTATCTGAGTGCCAACCCGAGCTCATCTGAGGAGAGCCACTGTACGCTCATCTCTTCAGGGTGAGCTGTAGATTATAGATGTTATCCATCAGGATAGATATGTGTTTTTTTTTGTTTGTTTTTTTCAGTTAATGAAATGATTCTGATTTTTTTTTTAAATGCTGTTCATAATCCTTTTTTTGCAGCGTGATGAGACATTTTAAAGGAAGAGTTCAGTCATTACATCATTTACTCTCCTGTATTTTGTTCCAAACCCAGTACAATGTTCTTTATGCTGAACTCTAAATACTCATTCTTTTTCCATTTATTAAATTGTTTTTTTAGGGTGAGTAAAATTGACAGAATTTACATTTTTGCTGAACCGTTCCTTTAAGACATAAGATGCACACAAACAAAACGGTCTGTATTGCTTTAAGGTGTTTAAGCGGTTACATTCAGTCTGTATGTATTGTGCTAAACAGTTTTATTGATACAAATTCTGTATTTTTTGACTATTTGCTGGGTTCAATTTACAGAAGGGTCAGGGGTCAAAGAAAACCAAGTTTTACTTGTATAACCAAATAGTGGAGCATAGTGGAAACGAGAAACTGATGGGGACCCAGTAGTGTATCTGCAATGTGAAAGACGAGTCAAACTTCTGTACTTGGTGCTATGCTTTTAGTTTTCATTCTATTTCTGTTCTTTTTGAAATATTTCTGCTGGAAAACTTCATCTCATCTGTGACTGAAATATTGTTAGATCTACTGTCCTTTTTGCAAATGTGCATGTAGTTGTTTTAGTGTTGAGGTTATGGGGGCATTTAGTGAATAAGTTGCACATATTACTTGTAGGAATTCAGTTTTGTGGTTTGGTCCTGAATATCTGGACTTATCTTAAAAAAAAAGATTATAATAACACAGAGTAATTGCAAATTTACTTTAAACTTATTATTTTAGATTAAGTTGGTATGTTACCATATTGGTATATGCTTAAAAACGGGCTGTTTTAATGAATTTACACTAGGAATGAAATTGAACACTGGAGAAGCCTTATCTGTCGGTGTCCAGCAGAGGGCGCTGTCGAGCAGTGAATGTGTGCGCATGCGTGAATGCGCAGAGCCGCTTGTGTGCATCGAGGGCTCGCGAGAAAGTTTATGTGGGTACGAACAGTTTGTTTGGTTTTCTAAAATTTTATTTGTAATTTAGGGCTTGAAAATGGAGTGTTGATTTGGGTGGAATTGAGCTGCTCTCTATCTTGAGGAAAATGCAAATATGCAAACTAATGCAATTTTGTGTCATACGAACGGTATTTTGTCTAAAATGAAAATGTATGGAAATAAAAGTACTAACACAAGAAAATCAGGTGTAATCATTTGCATATTTATATTTTTGTATATATAGCTCGCATTTACTCGAACATAAATGTATATAGTTTCCCTCCATTTGAACAATGTGGAACAAATCCTAACGCAAAGTGTTTGGGAGAACGCAAAAAGCATTGAAATATAATTTTAACTTTAAGGGTTCCGAAGTAAACCGAACACTTTTGAATATTCACGCATGCTCCACCCAGTGGACATTTAGCGAGTCTTGAACAAGCTTTAGCTATAGGCTGTTTCCATTGAAAATAGCTGGCAGTACGTTAGTGTGTCTGTATGAGGCTTTAATACATGTCTGGACAGCAGCACAATTTCCCCCCTTCCGCATTTATTCCAACCAGCTTTCAGTTTCACTTTAGCGTTTTCAAAGCTGCATGCAGATGAAACTTGTGAAGAGAAGCGTAATGCAGCTCTTCTTCGCATAGGTGAGTAGAGGTTATTAGGATGGATGCACAGTTTACAATCACGTGACTGTCTGGCGCGGATCGAAACCTCCATCGAACTGCAGCACGTCTGTCAATGTTCAATCTATTTCAAGCTACAATGTTTAGATGTTTATGTTTATAACCTCTAACAATGTTTAGATCACCTCTAACACAAAGAACAACAAATATGTGTGAACAAACTGCAAGTTTTGGGCGCTTGTGATCCATGTACATCGCATGCCTCAGGTTAGCGATATAAAATAACTAGCTGATGACGCAATGATAAACATAAAAGTTATTTAAAGTTTATATATTTAAATTTTGTTTTTCCAAATATGGCCACATGCCTTAAATCATATTTAATTTGTTATGAATACAATGAAAAAAAAAATAAAAAATTGTAATTGAGCATTTTGTGTATTATTACATTAATAAGCAGCAAGACAACAGGATAGTCTGCATATTGTACTCTGTAAACATGCAGATCCATGTCTTAAAAACGTTTTTGATTTGAAATGTGTAAAGAAGCATGAAGGTTTTATCTCTTAATGAACAAAATGTCTCTATTAATAGAGAAATCCACTCACAGTCCAGTCACACACAAGATGCAGCGGCGGGGAAGCATGTCTTATCCTCCTGAATGTAAGTATTTCATGCCAACATCCATTTGTCTGTCCATCCACACGTGCAAAATGTCCATCTCTCTGTCTTATCTATAGTCTCAGACCTGAATATTATGCTGTTGGGAATGAGTGGAGCTGGGAAAAGTGCATCAGGAAACACCATCCTAGGTGGAGACAGAAAAGCATTTGAAGAACATAATTATTTTACGCCTGAGACCCCCATTTGTGCATCAGCACATACAGTGGTGGACGGACGAACTATCTCTGTGATCGACACTGTGGGACTCTCTGATGCAGCTGCGAAGATCACACAGAATACACGTGTTGATGTGTTTCTGCTGGTGATCAAACTGGGTGAGACGTTCACAAAGAAGAGACGTGAAACTGTGAAAAGAATCCAGGAGAAGTTTGGAGCAAAGGCCTTAAAACACACAATAGTGCTCTTTACTCATGGAGATGAGTTACATGAGCCAATAGAAGATTATCTGGGAGAACGGCAAACACTGCGGTCGCTAGTTGATCAGTGTTCACAGGGATTTCATGTTTTTAACAACAAAGATGAAGATCGATCTCAAGTCACTGAGCTTCTGGAAAAGATTGAGTCTCTGAGGAGGAGGAATGGATGCAGGAGATACACCGAGCAGGACTATAAGCAGACTCAGAAACATCTCAGACTCAAGAAATGTGACATCTTCTTAGCAGCGATAATAGTAGGAGCAGCAGCGGCAGTTTTAGCTGGAGCAGCATTAAGAGGAGGAGCAGGAGAGTTAGGAGGAGGTGTGGTAGACGGAGCAGGTGTATTAAGAGGAGCAGGAGCAGGAGAAGCTACGATGATGGCGTCAGTTGCACCACCTACAGGACCAGCAGCATTACTCGGGGCAGCAGAAGGTGCAGCTCTCCTGGCACTAGCAGCTTGTGCTGGACTGTATTTTTTGGCAAGAAAATATCTCTTTAAAGAAAATGATAAAGATGACTAAAAGACTCTAGCATCATGCTGCATAGAGCGTGAGTAGAACAAACGCATTTGGAGTCAATAAATAATCAAGTATGTTTTTCTTTTGTAAACTACAGTATTGTACTATCCTGATGTTACACTATGAATAAAATCTGAACACTGGAGAAGTCCCAGTGTAACTGTGTCCAGCAGAGGGCGCTGTGTCATGCCGTGAATGTGTGCGCATGCGTGAATGCGCAGGTCTGCCTGTGTGCTTCGACTGCACGCACATTATTTTTCTACAGAATCTGAGGTTTTTGTTGCATGGACTGACTGCTCCCTATCGTCATGACAAAAATGGAAATATGCAAACCAAATTAAGAGCTGAAACTGGTCTGAACTGCAATTTCATCTAATCAAAACTGTAGTTTGTTCAAAAAGAAAATGTATGGAAATTAAAGTAGCTAATCAGGGTGATTTATGCACTAGCTTATATATTATTCATCGCATGTATAATCCATCATCCCCCATTAAGCTCAAAATAAACTAGACTGTGTATTATTTCAAGCACAGTACAGCCCTTAAACTTTTTTCCCCACATAAATGGTTTTGTCTTGCATTCTAATCCGAGTGAGTGTTTTTTCCACAATAATATAAAAAAAAGTCTGAAAAGCTATAAATGAAATGTCCCTCCTTTTACACATAGCCTATAACAAATCATTAGAGGCCACCATCAAAGCCAATCAGCTTTCAGAATCACATTAGTGCGTCATCACACCTGTAAACACAACAGGTGAATACAAACTTTCAAATTTAGTCAAAATATCAATAAAATAGAGCCACAAAAGATCTAAAAAGAAGTGAGACTGAATGACTGGAACATGTAGTCTATGAATTTGTCTCAATGGAGTAAAAGTTAGATGAAATCTCTCCATTCATGTAGGCTAATAATGTTTATAATGATTACTAGATTGGCGTGTTGGCACTTGTGTAGAAGGCTATTTGAGATATTTTCGTTTGTGTGCAAAAGCATAATCATATTTGTAAAAATCAAACCTGCTACAATCTTAGCTCAATAAATAGCCTATTAACTTACATATCAGTCCCCACATTTTTGTTTGTTTTTATGCTTTTTTAAATTACATTTGAATCTTGAAATCTTTTTAGCTTATTATATATTAGCTTTAAACATCTTTCTTTCTCATTTTTCTCATTGGCCAGATGAGGGAGCCACATCAAATATCAAGACACAATCTGCTTTAGTCATTTCTTGTTAAAAATCTTATCATAACTTTCTGAGTTCGTCAGTGTGTCCTGTCACCATGGAGACACGTGACTAGTCCTCTCAAGCTCTTTAAGCCGTGAGCATATGAATAACCATCTTCTCTGCCAAACTGCCAGCGTGTGTTTGACTTGTACATGTGCGGGTGCAAAGATTCACAGCACTGTTTAAATATATGCAGATTCCTTCACTGCAGTAATGTAATATTTAAAGTAACTCCAGCATGTTCCTATCTCATCCCAAAGAGATGATCATAAACAGTGGCTTATTGATAGCATCCTGAGCATTTTTATGTGCACCATGAGAATGTGAGATTTGAGGGTTGATGTGTGTTAAAGCTCCAGAGAAGCAGATGTATTTGGGTTTTCACTCAACATTTTGGTTCCCATAATCTGGACTCTCTGGAGGAGGAGAGAGGATGTGAGAACCTCTCGCAGGAACACGGCTCTGACTTATGAGTTATAAAACACCCAAAACATACAATCACATTATATCTGTGATCAGATTTGAGAATAAGGTCTCTGATTTCAAGACTACTTTGTTTATTATTGCATGTTGTAAAAAGTGAGCAATCATTTGCACTCCATTATAATATATTATATAACAGCTACATTATAAATTCCCAAATAAGATAAATGTTTTTCAATGAATGATTGATTGGATCACATATAATGAGATAAATTGCACATTTGTGAATCTTTTAGCATCCTGTGCTTTTCCCAGCTAATAAAAACATGTTCTAAGAACACTTTGCTAGATTATCATTCATTTATTTAATAGTTAGTTTTCTGAAACTACAAAACATCCAGTTTTTGAAATGTTTTTTGCTCTTGGTTATGTGAAAGTTAAGGGAACATTACATTTTATTTCATTTTGAAAACATTGAGAATGTTACTTATGAATGTTATCTGAACATTCTGAAACTAGTAACATTAAAAAAAAACATTCCATGAACAATGTATAAATAATGTGTTTGTGTGAGTGTAAAAAAAAAAAAAAAAAAAATATATATATATATATATATATATATATATTATAGACCAGAGAACTTTAAACAACGATAGTGGAAAAATATTTATGGATACTGTTAAGAGAATGTTTCCTGTTAGTTAGGTTAACGATCTATAATAACAGTAACTTTTACTTAGTTTCATTTCCTTTAAAACATGGTTTTGTAACAGTTTCATCATCTTCTCTGGACACATCATCTGATTTGTGTAACATACAGTATGCTTATTTAAAGTCAATCAATATTCAATCATTTTATCACTTTAACTGCACTGACACTATTTCATGAGAACAAAATTTGATCTGAACTGATATGGATAATTACTTCGCTATATTTAACTTCGCTGCAGCGACACTGTTATTGGGCTGAATTGAATCAAGATAGAATTAAATTGAGCTGAATAACGACACTGTTGTCTTGTAGAGCAGCAGCCAAAATAAAATTGATCTCATAATTTTTGAATTTCACATTGAAACTGATATTTTTCTATTTATTAATGTGAAGCTACTTTTAAATAAACGTGTCTTGATTTGCTTGTTGAGTATCTGTCAGTTACTGAACCGCAGCACTTCTTCCTCTCAATCACTTCACGTTTCCGTGTGAATTAATCTACAGTACGTACATGTGTCAGACAGATGTGTTTGGCTGTTGTGTTCACCCCGGGGATTCTGGGAAATAATCTCTATTAATGTGCTCTCATGTTGCTGCTCTCCATGTTTAAATGCAAACAGATGTCATGCATATGAAAGCTTATTTTGTAAACCATCATAAACAGTAAATCATCATAAGTATACGATTGCTGCTCACATGAGAGAAGCATTTATTAATATCTCTGTAAACTCAAACAGCAATTTATCCTAATGTAATACTTTGAACTGTTAAAAAATGGTTTGTAAATGGGAATTTCACGTAGAAGACTCATTTCATCTCCAAGAACCTTTTAGTGATCAATTCTTTAAATAACACTGTTTTTTTCTATAGGTGCAAGAACATTTTTCCACTGTGAAGAACCTTTTTGTGGAATGGAAAAGTTTCATTGATGTTAAAAGTTTCTAAAGAAACATGTTGTTCTTCTAAAGAAAAACCTGATGAATGACCGTGTTTTCAAGCTTATATCCAGCTGTCCAGCCCCTGATGAAGCTGTGCATCTCAGTCGACTGTTCTTGTTCTTTGACATTTGACGTTGGTCTTCTGTGTCTTTTTTCTCCACACACAGCGTTTTTCTGTGTTTTTATGAGTGTGAATCTGTCCTGAGAATATCTGGCCAGCTGTGAATCATCCAGGTGCTCTTTTGTGAAGATCAGATGCGCAGTCTTCCTCTGTGATGCTCTCACTTCAGCATTGTTCTTCTCCACTGTTTGACGTCAGAGATGTTGGTCTGTTCCAGGGGTTTCTGTAAGTCTTCTGAACATCATTGATTTCTCTGCATCTTCTTTCAGGACACCCACTCCTACAGAGAGGAGCAGCAGCCCTGATCTTTCTGTATTTATAGATCATTTGTCTTACTGATCAACATTTGCAATGCTGCACTCTTCATCTTTGTACAAGTTGATCATAATGTTGGTGATCTGAGATCTCTGATGTTTGAGGTACTGTATGATTCACATCAGGTAATCTGAATGGCAAATATTTTTGAATGAAGACATTCATCTTTTTTTGCCTGCATCTTTTGTATTCTCAAGGTCTTTTTTTCCTTTGGCAACACAACTTGTTGGGTTTACTGTAATTCAGAAATGTATGATGAGAAATATTACACAAATACATTGAAATAAATAAAAGTAACCTTTAATCAAATCTTGCTGACAGTGTTAATTTATTAGCTTTTTTAGTCATAGCTTATATACATTAATTTTAGTCAGTTTTAATACTAAAAAGGCATCTTATTTTAGTTGATGAAAATACTTGTTGAGAAAGTTCAATAATTATTATCCAGATTACAAATGCATTATTTAATTGATGATATTGTTTGTAGATTTATTTTCTTTCAGAAAACATGCATTGAATGTTACTTTAGTATAATTGAGATTCTATCATAGTTTTGTATTAATATTTTGAATCGCTTTTTTACTTTTATATTTTCCATTTTCTTTTTAGTTGAATTTATAGCAATTTTGTTGTTTTTCTTATTTTGAGTAGTTTTAATATTTTATTTCCATTTTTAGTTATTTTATTACATAAAGTTTAACTAAAATTATGAATGTAATTTTGTAAACTAGCTGAAATGTGCATTTACGTATTGTTTTTGTTTGTCAACAGTACTAAAATTGTTTAGTTGTCATGATGCAGATTATACATTTTTGCTATTGTTAACAAAATTGTTATTGATCATTTTTGTCACTTATTTTATTGAGGTTAACACTTTAGTGGCGTAATGGCTTAGTGTTTAACTTATGACTGAAAATATTTCTTTGAACATTAAGGAAAGTGTTTTAGTTTCTAATATGAGCAATCTTCATTGATTTAATCACACGAATGGCACGGCGGGTCTTACGTTAATAAGCCAGACTTATGTTTTAAGAGATTAAGAGGCCTCGGCAGCTCATTTCTTTGCCCTCTATGACCCTTTGCTTGAAGAAAGCATCACAGTACAGAACTGAACTCTTACAGTCAGAAAGTTTCTTTGGAGACGAGAGTAAAAGGAGGCTGTTGGGGATATTTACAGTGTCTGTCAAAGTAAAACTCGATGAGATTTTTATGGAGCTGTTATGCTAGTCAGCTGGATTTATTGCTCTAGATTTCTAAATGATATGACCATACATCTAGTTGACTAGAATTCCTTTATAGAGTTAAGGTTAGACTTACGCCACAGTAACTGATGAATTAAGCAAGTATAGTCATGTTTAATTGTGCTTTTTGAGTTCGCGTGCCCAAAGTCACTGGAGGATTGTTGGATTTTTTCATTAAAAGCGTATCAGAGGAGCTGAGCAGTTGCTTACAGTGACCTTTCCACACACATTCATCGGCTGGAGACCGACACGTCACGCTGAGAGCCAAATGAAACGAGCACTATAGAAACACAAGAACACACTGTATGACCTTCTCAGATCTATTTATTCCTCACACGCTTGTCTGTATGTGTGTTTTATGTATCCATATAGGCACATGATCAACGTAAGAAGCTCATCAGAGCTAATAAAGTTGAGTGGAAGAAGGAAGGACGTCCTTCTCGTCTGTCGCAGGCCACAGAGAATAGATTCAGGAGCATCATTCAATTTTTCACTAATGAAGTTTCATTATCAGCCCTTGAAGTCGGCCGCTTATTTCATTACCTCAGTGAGAAGTGTGTGTGTGGCTTTGGCTTTGATAGATGCGACCGCTTTCTCTGTGTTCGACAGAGATTTCTGTGCCAAATGTCGATTTGGGCACAAAAACGTCTTAGTAATGACTTTCTGTCCTCTCACGCATGACTCTAACGCTGAGTCCCTGACAGCACTGCCACTAGACTTCTCCATTCTGCGTCTTATTGATCAGGTACATCTAAAACATCTCGAATGACCTTAATGAGCACTAGACCAGACGTTTTGTGTCTGCTGCAGATTGAAATTGACACTATGTTCACTGTAAAGATGCAAACCTGCTGAAAGAACATCTGACACTTACATGACTGGCACAATGAATCACATCTCGTCCCTCATTAATACACTAAAGACCACAGTTATGATAAGATGGTTGCTCGTGCTTATATGAGTGTGTTTCTATGAAAACTATTTTAGTGCATGCTATTTAATGCAAAACACTAAAACATAGGCATATGGCATATCACCCAAAAATCAACTTGCCTTCATGTCGTTCCAAACTGGGTATAACTTCCTTTCTTCTGTGGAACGCAAAAGATGATCTTTGAAAAATGTCACTGTGTCCATACAATAAATGTCAACACTCTTCAAAATACCTTCTTTTATGTCCCATGGAGGAAAGAATGTCATACAAAGTTTGGAATGACATTGAGGTGACTAAGTCATGACAGAATTTTCATTTTGGGTGAAGTATCCCTTTAAGAGTTTACTGAAAATATATTAGGTGATCAGATTAGTTTGTTGCTGGTGGGCTACCGGCTCTAAGTAGTTACCAGATCCAATTTGGACAATAAATGACCACTTAGACTGCTTAGACTTTTTAGAGCCCTTAGAAATTATCATATACCAGTTTTAGGAGGTCAGACTGGTTTGTTGCTGGTTCAAGGTAGACCCAAATCAATAGACTCAACTCTATTGCTAGCTACCAGCTACAGGCCCACTCGGACCATAAATGACCATCTAAGACCTTTAAAAGCCCTCAGGAATATCAGATTTTACCAGATTAAAGTGGCCAAGATGGTCTGAGATGGTCTACCAGCTTTAACAGGTCAAACTCTGGCCATAAATGACCACCTTAGACCTTCAAGAGTCTTCAGGAAATATATCTTTACCAGTTTTAATTTTTCACCCTCAAAGGTAGTCTACCAGCTCTAACCAGCTGCCAAGTCCAACCTGGACTATAAATGGCCAACTTAATCATCTAAGAGCCTTCAGAAAATATATCATTGCGAGTTTTATTTTGTCATCCTGGTTTGTTTTGGTCAAAAGTGGCAGACCAGATACCAGCTCCAACATGGCCCACAGATCACCAGTTGAGACATTTAACCCAGTCAACAATTTGATGTCACAGTGATGCCATCATGAGCTCACAGAATACTCGTGCTGAGGTCACAATGTGAGGTCGCAGGGAACTAAAAGTGTAACCACACAGCGACCTCAGTTTGTGCTCATACTAATGTGAGGTCAAAGTTCACTCACTGCACAGAGACTAGTTACCCAGCATGCATTGCAGCATGAAGCTTTTGATTGTCACCATTGTTGAGATTCATACTCTGATTCTTGATGTATCTTCTTGATTGTGCTGAAACCACAGAGTAGATAAAAAAATTTAGTGTCTTATGCTTTTGAAATAATTTCTAAACGACTATGAGACTGTTGGATCATATACTGTATAATCACAGAGCTACTATAATTAAAAGCTTTATATTATTGAAACCTCACAAAGACTGCATTGAATCTAGG
>SCHK01085666.1:1847-12334 GCA_004124795.1 Poropuntius huangchuchieni
ACTTTAATGTGACACAAAACATTGAACGAGAGAAAAAAAAAGAAGGGCTTTTTTATCTGTCGGTACAGATTTAGATTTAGATGATTTTGAAAGGAGTGCTAGAATATAACCAGACCAAATGCAAAATGATGCTCAATTAATCCTATTTGGCAACTGATTAACATTATCCAATAGCCTATGTGGACTAAATTAAGTCAGCTGAAACAGTTGTACATTTCTACATTTTAATTAAAGATTACAAAGTTAAATTTTTTTCTCCAGAACAACATGCACCAATGAAGTATTCGTAATACATTAAGTAAGTAAATAAGATCAATTTTGATGTTGGCTTGAACATCTAAAACCATTGCATGTCTCTGCTTCAATTATGACTGATTCTTTCAAAGTTGGAGCATCTGGCTTGGAGAATAACTCCATCAGGGATGAAAGGGTAGGTGTTTTTACAGCCCAGCTAATGTTATTTGCATGAGGGACACATTAGTGGCCTTTGCCATGAATAGTAGGATAGAGTGAGATGAGAAGGGTCAGATGAGACATCAGAGACCACGAGATCGACAGGATTTGCGCCAGTGTCCGGGGATTACAGTGCATTGAGCACACACAGTATTCTGAGTGACGGGGATTTAACCGTGGCCAGATAAATCCTAGGGTTGTGTAATTGTCGAGCGCTGAGCGTTGTTCGCGCAGAGCGGGCCTGTCGAACAGATGTGGGGTCATCCTGCGGTGTCTGTTAGTCGTGCGGTTAGTCCTTTAATAAGAGCAAGGGGACACTGCTCACCACAAACTACAGGCCTGTAAACTGCGCCTGACTGCCTGGGAGTTCGCCACAGTACACACAGACATGGGGAATGTTAGTTTTGTCTCGAATATTTTTCGATATCTCAAGAGAATTTGGTAAATAAAGCGTGAAAAGGAGAACAGTCTGCTTTATTTTTAAGCTGATGGACAGAGAGAGCAGATCCTTGCATGGATGGAATATTTCTACGTGTTTCCTCGGCTTACGGATTATGATGTTTTCAAAGAAATCTCTTTGAAGCCAAAAACACAAGTCCAACCCGCAATTTTTCTGAGTTTTGACAAGAAATGGGATTCCGATGAGAACATCCTGAGCATTCGTGTGATTTGAGAGATTTGTCAGAGGAGCCGAGCCAGACTCCAGCTCTGATAAAAGATCACAGGTCACATGAAATCAACTTGAAGAATTTGGAAAGGAGAAATATGTGGAATGGTCTTATATGGAAGAAAGGATGGTGTGCAGACTTCATGTCATGTTTGTCTTTGCAGAGGCCGGACACTTGAAGCTGAGAAATCTCAGTTTTTGTTGATTTCAGTCACATCAACCCATAAAGTACAATGGGAATATATAAAAGAACATTAAATTCAGCAGAGTCCTGCCATGTAAAAAAAAAATTAAATTGTAAAAAAACAAAACAAATGAAACATTCCACTACGTTTACATTTTTATTAAATGTGCCGTTATCTAACACTCACTTAATTTTCACCTTTAAAGTCACTGATTATTGAATAACACAGTTAAATGTACTCTTTAGCAAATCTTAAAATGAATCTCCATTTTACTTACTGTACTTTATAATGTTGTAATGCCTAAATTCACTTGTAGGATTTATATATGTATAATATATCTTTTAGTTTTAGTGTTTTTTAATTATTAATTTATACAACATAGTATACAATTTTTATTATAAGCCATTTTTACTTATCAGCCCTAACATGAAAATAATTATTAGCTTCAGTCAATAACATACTTCATTTTATTAAAATAGTTGTACTATTAAAAAGAATTCACATTTTGTTTTAAAGTTAAAAGAACTGTTAATTTTTCCCTTTATGTATGTGTATAAATTGTAACCTAAAATGTAGATGTTGAAAATAAAAAATCAACTACACATTAAGAAATTAAAATGAGGAGAGCAAACTTAGCATTACTTTTAATTCTAAAAATACTCTTTCTCGCATACACACTGTCCAAACACACAGTTCTTTTGAAAGTAGAAATACATTAAAATTCTCTAGACAAGCATAATTGGTGTGTCTGAAATATTGCAAATAACAGTAATTATCAGATATTACTTGTTCCATGGAAACAGCCGCCGTGTCATTTTCTGTTTTGATTGCCGTGGTCAGATGTCTGCAAAAAGTTTCCGCCACTCAATTTACAATGCAACATTAGAACATCTTTGTTTTGAGGATGTGTTTATGTTGGAGTTGAACTCTTTCACATTCTAATGGGATTTTCTTTCTTTCTTTCAAAGAAAAGAAAGAAAACAAACAGAAGTCAGTGGTCTTTTGTTTCGGAATCTTGTTGATTTTCGACCCTTTAAAGTCCTCTGATATCCGGAAGTGTTTACAGTCTAATTACTGTCTGTGTTCAGCTCCCCTCTAGAGCTCCCAGCTGTGGAGCGGCTCGAGATGAAAAACATACGCGGGGGAAAGAGAGAATGAGAGAATTAATGGAGAGAAAGGGGGGAGAGGATGGATGTGTGTTGACAGTTGGAATGTCTCTGGTTCCGCAGGTCATGCGGAGATTCTGTCCCCTGAAAGTGATCCAGATGCTCTAGGCTTTGACTTGGGACCAAGAGGCGTCTCTTTCTCTCTCTTTCTCACACACACACAACCTGTGTGCCACAGCTTGCGGGGCTGAATACACACGAGGGAGGGGTGGCAGAGGACCCTTGCGCACTGGGGATCCCCTTTTGCCAAAGACACGGGGGTGAGCAAAGGAACGCCCCCGCCGTGTCGGGATAACATTATTTCCATGTTGCTGACAACCTGTTTCAAATGGAAAGCAGTTCGAGAGTGTTTCTGACAAGGGCAGAGATTCACCCTAGCCCTTGTCTTCATAATTAAAGTGTCTGAATCTTAATAATGCAGACAAAATCATATGTCCCCGAACTGAAACCAGCAAATCAAACATTCAGCATCTGCAGGGAAAGAACAGGAAATTACAGACTCTTTTGTCTAATTTTGAATATTTAAGATGCACAGTTGGGTCCAAAAGTCTAAAAATGCTTCTTTTTTTGCATCTCTACGTACAATGCATGCGATACATGTATGCATGCATGATGCATACGACGCTGGATTGTTTTGCATTTGTGTGGAAGGACCGTCGTCTTTGTGTTCCCTCCATCTGCATTTCTCCCACTGCAAATCTGCATCGCTGACATTTGCGAGAGATTTGAAGTGCGTCGCAAAGGTTGTCAAGGGATTAATCTCGTATCATGCTGTGGTGCAGAAAAACGGCCCCTTCCAAGAATTAAACACAATTTACCCATCAAGCCTCCTTATTCTCCACCGCAGACAAGCATAAATAATATCTCTGCGGTCCAGATTCGCTAATTTACCAGCTTAAGCATCTTCTAAATGTTATTAGGGAAGCCGAGGAGCTTCACAGACCTCCTTCCGGCAGTGATTTGTTATCCGGGTGTGCTGTTAGTATGAGTGTGAGAGAGAAAGAGAGAGAGAGGAGCGTACCTGACACCTTCTCCAAGCAGCCTGTAACCTCAGGGGCATGTACCCTGCGCTTGGCATCCACTCTCCTCTTCGTCGTCCAACACATGATTGTCTCCGTCTCTGGCTGCTGAAATTTCTGTATTCATTACATGCCTCTCGCATTAGTGTAATTTCATGTGCAGAGCTGAGTTTATTTGTTTAAAGTTTGTCTGACGCATTTAAACTAGTACATTTTGTAGTGTTTGCACACTACTGTGTACTCCAAGATTCTTTGAGTGAGTGTCTTAAGTCAATATGGACATGTTTCTGAAGGCAGTTCCAAATGTTAACTTGCATTTATGGATTTGGAGGATGCTTTTATAAACTGCTTATATTGTATCTGTGGTATGTTGCATTGCTAGTACCATGCTTTACTGTTTGAGAAATGTTACGGTAACTTTTAAGAAAGGTTAATACATTTACAGTGAGCAGCAGAAGTAAACAATTCCAAAATAGTGAAGTGAGAGAAATGCTGGTTGTAAACTTAGATGTAATTTTTAAAAAGTCTCAAAAGGGTTTAGCAAGAGGTTAAAGAGGTTTTAGAAACGTTAAAATCAGATTCTACTGAAATCAATTGCCAATAGGAGCCAATAACATTAACAAACCGATAGATGCAATAACATTTTTATTCTCGTTTAATTATTTTATTCTCAGAGTGTCAAGTTGTTAGCTTATCAACATGCTAACATCAAACTTTATTATAATCAATCGCAATCCAAAATGAATACAGATGTATTACATTTAAAAGACATTAGTTAGCTACATGTAAAAACAATTTTAGTCAGTATTTGTTTGAACTATTTTATTAATGTAATTATTTATTTATTTATATTTTATTTTATTTTATAATGATCATTAAAGTACCAACCTCTTATCTTCACAAGATACTACTCAATTGAGGGTAATTGTTCAAAAGTGTCAAAATGGTCATTAAAAATATATTATTGCACCCAATATTTTACAATTTGTATGTAACTATTGAAAGCCATTGAAAGTCCAGATGATTCTGGCTCTGAAATAGATCACTATAAAAATGAACTATTTTATTTTTACTGACATTTTTTGTACTGTTTTAATGCTTTTTTTTTTTAAAAATTTATTAGGCTATTCTATTAGCTTAGCATCATGTTAACATCTAATGCTAACAACTAATAGCTAATAATTAAGTCACGAACTGTTCAATTCCAAAAAGTGTCATTAAAAAATGTCCAGTGTAATTAAAAATAGATTAATGCTTATTAGAGTATCAAGCTGTTACTTAGCAACATGCTAACATCAAACTCTATTACAATCAACTGTGAGTCAAGTCTCCAGTGCAGAGCGCTATTTATGTGTTTTGTAGAGTTTGCTATCCGCATAGAACATTTCTTATAATCAGTAAATATGAGCTTCCATTTATAGGTTAATAGGTAAAGTAGGCAGGTTTTGGAGAAAAGAAATTATGTTTTTTTGAACACAGCCCTATTCTAAGACACATGTCCATCTTTGCATGTGTAAACAGACTGTCTAGATCTCAGTGTATGTTTATCAGAGTGCAACAGAGTGCATCCCTTGAGCAAAAAACCCGTTATTATTCTGACAGTCCTGATTGGAGGCCATGCTGGCAGTCTGGCTTCTCTAGCAGGTTAGCAGTGGAGAGCTTAGCTTCACCTGCCAGCCTGTGTTAAAGAGGTGAAGACGTTTCCACTGACTGGCTTAGTGTCATACACACAGGGCCTCTGTGTGTGTGTGTGTGTGTGTGTGTGTGTGTGTGTGTGTGTGTTCACTGGAGCCCTGTGGGGGTTTCCCACACCGTCCGTCCCTGTGTGAGAGAGGTGGAGCCGGGTGTCAAGCGCTGTCAGAGCACCTCACTGCACCCGGAGCGAGAGACGTGTGTGACACATTTATTCATTTCTTATCCAATCACAGTGCTTAGATGTGCAAGAATGGGTGGAGCTTGTCTTGACTGACAGAAGTGTGCCTCACCTGAGCCAATGGGCACTCATCTGTTTTGATAATTTTTTAATTACTGGCGCTTGGTGAGATATCATCATCCTGCTAATAAGCCTAGCCAAGTAAGCAGTCTCATAAAGTAAGCATTCCATTAAAGATTCAAACAAAAACGTAATGTTTTGGCATAAAAAGAAAAAAGGAAAGGGGATTTATAAGGTGCTGCACATTTACTAAATACTTCAGATTGTTTCAGACTTGAAGTGTTTATTTAAATATTTTTTATTGGTCAGCCTAAATATTTTAAGATGGACAAATTAAGGTTCAGAAAGAAGGTTTTCACAGTGATGCCTTAGAAGAACCATTCTAGGTTCCATTCTTAAAATAACTTCTTTTTTTTTTTCAGCTATAGAGAACCTTCTGATGAATGGAAAGGTTCCACAGATGTTAAATATTATTTATGGAACAATGCAAAGAACCTTTATATTAAAAAATGTGGATTATTTTACTCTGTCTATTTCCATGTAAGTGGATCAATTTTATGAATTTAAATGATGTATTCTGAGCTTAATGTATTCAGTTAGAGCTTTTTTATTATGGGGTCTACTGTGTTCTTAGCTTAGTGAGCTTATAAGGAACAATAGGGGTCAATGAGACGATCCTAATAAGCTCACTTCACAAAAACATACTATTTCTGGATTATAATTACAGACAGAGCATTACGATAATCTTATTTTGGCTCAAGATAGTTCTTTAATATTGTACTTTAATGTGAATATCCACCTTTTTTTATTAATTTTTGTTGTTGTATTGCATTAATATTTGTTACAGTCACTCGGGCAGTGCCCTATGCTTGCTACAAATATAAAATCATCAGTTTTTTAAAATGCACAGATTACTTTAAAATACCAAATAAATAAATATAAATAACTCTGATAATAAATATAAATACGCAGCCAATTTTGTCACAAGAACTTGTGAAAAAATAGCATCTTTGAGGGTCTTCAAACAACAAGGTTTTGACGTGACAATTTAATTTAATAAAACACACAATTATTTCACACATTTGATCAGAAATGACTCATAATCTACATTTCAAATCAGCTCCAAAAAAAAAGTAAAATAACACACATGCTTTTGCTGTGCTTTCAGTCATTTTTACATATTTAAAATGTAAGTTTATGTTGTATTTGTAATATAGGGTTACTTCCCCCTAAATAGCAAGCACTTCGATTATTGGCTTTCAAGGGTACGTTTTACATTTCATTGCCTCTTATTTTGAAGGACATTCATCTCCCAAGTCTGTTTTCTTCCATCATTCTTATTTCTAGTTCTGGTCTGTTTCAAATGTGGTCCACGTATAGCCTATAAAGCTCCTCTTATGTGAGAGACTAAAAACATTATGCACAAGCAGGCGTTCAAGGTCAGGCAACACGGTGGCTAGTCAACTTCAATCCACTCTCGGTTGAGATCACACATACCTGCGATCTCTTCGGGTCTCTGTTTCAAGTCACCCACGGTGCTTACCGTCCCGCAGACCGGTCACCCTGGTGAGGTCATCGACCGACTCCAGCTGTAAGGTTAAATTACACTTGTTAACATCTTTCATCTCGACTTCTGGACAAACTTTATTTTTGACAGGCAAATGATCGGTGAATTGCTCCGTATCAAACAGACAAGGTTCCCGCAGTATGAGATCATCCCGCACCGTGTCTTTTCTTGATTCTGCTCAGTGTTGATGTGCCTGACGTTAATATAGTGAATTGGTACTCGAAATAGGATTCCGGGCAGAGGCTCAATACGTTGTTTTTAGAGTTTTTTTTCCCCCTTTTGGGGCAAATCGCACACAGGAGACAGGTGAAAAGTGACTTTGACACTCGTTCACGCGTGCACGCGCACACACGCAAACAGAGTGGATCGTTGCGTCTCGCGCCCACGCAGGCCTGGTTTTTCCCCTCGCCAAGTCACAGGGTGCCGGCGGGGTTCGAGGTGACAGCGCGGCATCAATATCACGCGCCGCCGACGCCTCCTTGCTCTCTCTGGCAATGTGCACCTCGCCAACCTTCCTCTCTCTCTCTCTCTCTCTCACACACACATACAGACATACACACTCACTTTCACTCCTCTCACCTTCAGTGCTGAGCGCTCACCATCTGCAGCGCTGCTAACACCCAGCCACTGCCAAAGCACAGGCCCCCGCACGGCCTAGTCACACACACACACACAACATACGTGCAGTGCACACGCATAACTGTCATATCCTCACACACTTAAGCACAGAACATGAGGGCCTTTTCCCTAATAGTCTGGGACCACAGTCAGTCAACTGACCGAGTGATGGATACTGCAAATCACATGGATGAAATCACCAGTTGCTTCAAATTGGCTGGTCTTGTGCTACTTCAAGGAGTAGAAAGCACACAAGTGGTATTAGTCCACCTGATACAAAAAGTTCAGGTTGATACAATGAATAGTTTTGAGGAAGAACTGACAAAGTTTGCAAGGTTAGTGGTATCAAAGTTTTTTCAAAACTATCAACTAGCACAGCTGTCTATTCCACAACTGTCTATTCATTAAACATAAGTCTTTTTATTAGACTTTATTTTTTATTTTTTATATTTGAAATAGCCCATATTCTAATAGCAGAAATTCTATGAAATATATAAAATATATATATATATAAAATAAAAAATATATATCCTTCAATAGTAATATAAAATATAATATATATAATATATGTTTGCCTGTATTTTAGCAAAGACTACAAAGACTGCTATGCCGAATTTAAAAAAAATCTCATCAGTTTATTTTATTTTGTATATATTTTATATTATATTTAGATTCTTTTATAATAGTATTAATACTAATGTTATTAATAATGTGTGTTCAATATAAACTCTCTATATAAGACTGCTGTACCATTATTTGAATTCATTTTCCTCACTAGTCAATTTTGGATTATTTTATTATGTGTGGGGGATTCCATAAAAGAACCTTTCTGTTTCACAAAAGGTTCTTTGTGGTGAAAGAAGGTTTCACAGATTATAAAAAAAAAAAGGTAAGAAAGAGATGGTTCTTTAAAGAACCTTTGACTGAATGGTTCTTTGTGGAACCAAAAATGGTTCTTCTATGGCATCGCTGCTGTGAAGAACCTTTTAAGCACCTTTATTTTTAAGAGTGAATATAAAATATAAGACTGCAGTCTATTTTAGTTTATTTTATTACGTATGTACGCATGTGTGTGTGGACAGATACTGTATCTAGACCTTTTCAATTAAACCCGCTTTAAAATGGCATGTAAAAACAAAACAAACTGTGGTTGGTTGCATTATATGCCAATCAGATGATCTTTTGCTGTCTGAGTGAGCGGTTTTTGACCTTAGACTTAATGCTGGTAGTCAAATGTCTGTCTGTGCAAACTAATTCACTACAAACTCTAATCCAGAGAGGAGGAAAAAAAGCAGAGCACATACCAGAGAAGAAGATTCTTTCGGTGGAGAGAGCGAAAGCGCATGTATGACCGAAGCGGAATGTTTCAGCTCTTACAACAGAAAAAAGCCCCACAGGTTTATTTAATTATCTCTCAGTAATCGAGGTCCCAGGTGATCGTTCCCGAGAGGAGAGCATGAGGGCTTGATGATATTACACACTGAATTACGCTCTGAGTGCGATATTACTGTGAGAAATTTCACGTCTTCCAGGCTAAACGTCTTGTTGTGGAGTGTCTTAATTCATTTACCGCTGTTTGCTGCCTCGGTGCCCCTGAGCAGAGGTGAATTAATGGTGGTCATTTCTCGCCCTTCCTCATTCCATTAAACGGACACGGGCGCTCGCAGGCACCCGTCGAAGAAGAAAAAACTCCTTCTCGCACAGGCCTCGAAGAGAGGAGCCCATGAAATGTGTAGTGGAGTTTAATGACTTATAATGAGATTCATAAAACATGGCTGAAATTGCTTGAAAAAAGCGGCGGGAGAAAAAACGGTAACGAAACGCGTTGACAGCAAGCAGGCTTGACATTTGGCCTTGTGTAATTAGGAATGTGCCAGCCTCCCTTCCCTCTAAATCTGGGCTCTAAATCATTATTCTCCACGGTGTTGACTTTGTCATGTTTCTGCGCTTAAGCTTTACCATTTCTGTAAATATTGCAGCCAAAATTACATTACAGTTTTTTTCTACCCCTTAATTGCTTGCCCTCCAAACACAATCTGCTTTGGCAGTACATAAGATGGTATAGGAGTTAACGGAGGCTGGAAGCTGGCACGCAAGCTGCACGCGCTCAGAAGAGGCCCGCTAAGAAGAGGAGATGAAGAGTTGAGAAGCTGGAGACAGCTGATCACACACACAAGCTGTAGAGCAGCAGGCAGATGCCATCGGAACATGGCTGTCTGTCAGCAAAACTGGCAGTACAGAGCAGACGAGAGAGAAAGAGAGAGAGGGAAAAAAAAAAAATAGCTGAAACGTCGAGGGAAGAGTGAGGGTGACGGGAAGACTCGAGCGGAGACTGTAGGCCCGAGCGGAGAGATAAAAATACCAATGTACAGGAAAACAAGGGAAGATGTGTCAATGGAGGGAAGTGACAGGGCACAGAGTCACTTTGGAGTGTGTGACAAAACTGTGCATGGGAAAATAGCTCAAGAATTACCGTTTTATTCCATAATTGATTTGACAGTGGCCTCAACGTATTAAGACACTGCATATAAAAACTGAATAAAAGTTAATTGTAAAGAAAGTAAAACATTCGCAGAAAGAAGTTTGTTAAATTTCATTTTGTAAAACAATAGATACACTATTATTTTAACGTTGGGGGTCAAACTTGCAAAAATCTGCAATTAAGTGAATAGAGTAAAGCTCTAGCATCATTTCTTTGCAGATTCCACTTGTTTTTTCTTTTATTTGTAATGTTTTAATTCAATGACATTTCATGCATGTTAAGTGTCCAAATCTCCAAACTGAGGTCAGTGCTGTCAAAACAATTAACATAGCGATTGAAACTGACTCTTAATTTCCCCCAAACAGTTCAGTTTCACTGTATAATGAAGTACATTCTT
>SCHK01085855.1:3901-30105 GCA_004124795.1 Poropuntius huangchuchieni
AATACAAAAAATAAATATTTTTTCTGCCTCATTCTTTCTGTCTTAACTTATCTTTGAGAATAAATTGCCTCCTTTTCTAAACCAATAAAACAAAAAAGGAATGTAGACAAAGAATTCTTGGGATTACAATGGGAAAATGTAAGAGCTTCAAACAGTTTTCTCTCCCTACATGTCATTTTTCTTTTTCTCTTTTTTCTTCGCTCCTCCTTGATCTCTTTGCCTGCTACTGTACTAATTCTGTGTTTACTGTCAATAAAACTGAGCATAATATTTTATTAGCCCATATATAGGCTCAATTTCTAGCAATGACAACATTTTTCCTGGTCTTCACAGTTCGCTGAATGAGATTACTACTGCCTCTTGTGTGCATAATGAACATATGTTTTGTTGTGCATTGTGATATTTATATTTGTGTGATTTGTTTACTTAATCTCATATCTAGAGAACTAAACATCTTCAAACTAGTTCTAGTTAGTAACCTCTACTATGAGATTCTACAGAAGTGTCTCAATTTCTCTGTACCTGTTTCCATGTGTTCCTTTCTAAGTAAGCACCAAGATCACACGTGTACCTTGACAAATAAAAAACATAGAAGCAGTTTTTCAAAAAAGTTTTGGTTATGCATGTTTAACCTAATATTTTGTTAGTCTGAAGCACCTGATGTATGGAAGATTTTGGACTATTCCCACTAAGATTCCTGGCTTTGTTGACGCCTTTTCTTTGCATGTGGCTATTTTCTTTTACTCTCCACTGATATCTTTCTGCCTTTCTATTGCT
This sequence comes from Poropuntius huangchuchieni, assembly GCA_004124795.1. Lineage (NCBI taxonomy): Eukaryota > Metazoa > Chordata > Actinopteri > Cypriniformes > Cyprinidae > Poropuntius > Poropuntius huangchuchieni. The sequence goes on from SCHK01085855.1 coordinate 4,679, forward strand.
GCCAGAAGATCTCTGCCTGTCTTGTCTTGATCTAAGTTGACTTGATCACACTCTAGGGAATGTGGGCAAGAAAAAACAAATGATGAGATTTCTTCCAACACCTATATACATATATATACATATATATATATAACATAGGCTACATTTTATGCATGTTAGATTTGTCACCGTTATGTATTATTTTGCTTGATTGTGCCAGTAGGAAATTACATTTGCAGTTTACATTTGCAAACATTCATTTTGCCATGAATGTGTTTCTGTATACAAGTAATAGGAAATACCAGCATCAAATCCCATATGGCACAAATAATACCAGGTTTCGGACTGCTGGATTTAGTTAAAGGTGTGGTGGGGGGCAATATGATGTCACCCCACCCCAAGGTTCTTTGATAAATTAAGCAGTTTTAGTTTGTCCCTTCTATTTCCCTCTAAGGAATGAAGTACTGGGAATGTTTGCAGTCAAAGACAGTTACCCAAGGGAGACTGGCTGTCTACGCCAGGTTTTATTGGTACCAAGAGGGTTACGGAGTCACATAGACAGGCCCATACTGGGCCATTAAAAGATCCAGCTGAAATAAAGTAATGTATTAAACAGCAAACTCTTGGGTCTATAATTATTAAAACGTGAAAAGCTCATAGTCTCGCCTCTCTTCAACAGCCAATCAATTTTGTAGCAAATGAGAAATTTGTCCCAAAAGTATGTGAAATAATAACCTTAGACTGCATTTCAAAATATTTGGCCTCACTGTAATAGTGAGAACATCTCGGACACAATGGCGATGACCGTAACCTGACCCCTAAACTTAAAATGTCCACAAAAATTCATACGATTTAAAACAAAATGGGTTGATTTATGAGTTCGGACTACTCTCTGCAGTGTAAAGGTTGGATAAAATCCAATGTGTTTGAAGAGAAAAGCATGCTTTGTCTCTTTTAATGTGACCTGTGTTCTGAGTGTTCACTTAAGACATTGGAAGTTCAAAATGAAATGAATATTATTACCTCAGGACTTGCACCATAACTCGAAGCTCTTTGTTGAGCAGCAGCAGTGTTCATGCATCAGGCAGATGGAGCAGATACAGGCGCTCTGAGTCTGAACAGGGTGACATCATACCTTTACAATCTGAAGGCGCGGCCGCCGGTATCACGTCAGCTCGAGACGCGCTCGCGCGAACACAAGAGTAACCCCCCTCTTTGATACTTTACCAATTAAGGTTCTCGCATTAAGACCAGAGAGGACAGAAGGAGGCAGAAACGACTAAGGGGTGTCACTAGAGTTTTTTCTCGAGTTCAGCGAGCAAGCTTTTCCTCCAGGGACACTCGTCGGCTCCGGGAGGGTCGTACAGTGAGATTTCTGCACTGTGCTCCAGTCAAGTTCACTCTCCGCTGCCTGTGCCACACGCAGACTAAGGGATACAGGAACAAGAATTACTTCAAGACAAGCATCAAAATGTAAGTTATAAAACCTCTGTTCACTGCTGCGGGGCATGTTTTGTCACGCTTTTGAGCCTGGGCAGCTTACTTTTATTCCGGTTGTGCGTCAAAACTAAGTTCGCTTAGGGTTAAAAAATCATTGACGCAGACTTCCACCACTAAACGTCTTGTATTTTGCGTAAACGTTTCGGGATGGGTGAAGGGCGTGCAGACTAGTGTCCGTAATTGTGCTGAATGACTGGATATCATATTCTTGCGTACTTTTAAGTGCCCTGCATGCTTAACGACATGTGAGGGCGTACCTATACAATATTGCAAAAATTAGGAGACTGGATAAAACGAAACAAGCTAACCGTATTTAAAAATGGACTTATTAAAGGATGTGTAGGCTCTGTAAATGCAAATCGAAATATTAATGTTTAATTCATATTAATATCGCATGTCAGTTACAAAAAGTGTATAAATCCGATGCTCTTCAGAGGTTTTGGCTCATCACTGTCGTAATCTAATTAAGGCCTCCTCACCAAATAAGGGAAAATATGGAAAGGTCCGCGAGCCCTTCATCCTTTGAAGTGAGAGTTGCGCGCGCCCCCCCATGCTCGAGGAAAATCTTGCACGAAACATGGCGACCTCACCTGGATGACAGTCGAGAGACAGTAGGGCTCGTACAAAAACATTAGGTTTTACAGTAAAAACACGCATTTTCTTCCTCTATATGGGAGAACGGGGCTAGTTGTCACAGGAGCTAGATATCAGTAACTAATGTCAAGTCAAAAAGTCTAATTATCCAAACGTGTTTTCTCCAGAAGTCGTTTTGTATGTTGGTTTCAAACACATAGCTCAAACCCGTCTTAAATTGGGGTTATTTTGGTGAATCACGTCCTCCAAAATAAAATTACAGTATCATTCTATTTTTGTTATAACTGTTGGTTAAATAAGTGAGCACAATAAAACCACATTGGCATACATTCAGACAAGTCAAATATGAATGAAAGCATATTTCATCTAAAAAGTTGAAATGTGTTTGTGTAAACTGACATTTTTTTTTAGATAAATGTGAGGGTGGGGCAAGTTGTCACATTTTTTATTTAAATTTAGCAGGCTCCATTGTGACAACTCACCCCATGTGACCCTGCTTTTAGTCAGCCCACTTGCAATGCACTGTATCTTTTTTCCTGGGCAACAGTGGTAGAAATGTTTAATCGTTTTTTCTTTTTTGTATCCAAGATTTTAAGGTATATGCTTAAATTCACTTTCAAACGTAAACCTGCCCTGAGGAATATTCACTGCAGTACAAAAATGTGACAACTAGCCCCTGTCACTTGCAGTGTTATAATTATTCTGTTTAAAATAACATAAAACACAACTTAGCTGCTCATATTTTTCTGTTTGGTTTCCATGCGCACAGAAGCAATAACAAAGCCACATCCTGTTGACGAAAGAATAAAACACCTTTACAAAAATACCCTTAGTGCCATTCTCCCCCTCAATGTGGAATCTGTGTTTTTCACTGGTGCAGATGAGATGCACATCAGTCTTTGTGGCTGACAGCCAGTGTGTAGGCTAACCACACTTTTTAGCATGGCTGAATCATGGCATCACGTGCCATCTCCACTTCACTATTTTAACAAGTATCTGTCCTCAAATGAACCTAATGTTATAATGCTTATACTAAAGACAAATGATTACATTAATCTTGGTTAAACTCACTACAGCGATAGCATGATATCAAAGTAATGAAATGTATGAAATTAATAATGATTATTATTATTATTAGCGTTTCCTACAGTTAAATTCACTATTGTTAACAGCTGGGAGGTAATATTCTTCTGTCATCAGGGAGACTGGGGAGTGTAACACAGTGTTCTTTTCAGCTATGTGCCTCAAATAATATTCCCATATTTGTCTGGTGCATATTAACTGTACAATCCCATTTTGTGCAATATTTTGGGTCCTGTAAAAATACACAGGAAAACTCATCCAGCCTGGTCAGACATTAAATTTTTATTTAATTTTTTAAAAAATACTTCAAATTTGTAGCTTGCGTGAATGTTATACATCAAATAAAAAATAAAAAAAACCCTGCTTATTTAGATGATTACAGCTCTTTCATTTAAAATCCGTGATTGAATCACATTATAAACTTAATTTTTTTTTTTACCATCAATAAGCGTTGTTATGTAGAAGGAACATAAAATCAGCCTGTTATACTTCATATTTCCTGCAGGTGACGCCAGACTACAATATGGCTTCAGTAGTGGCTTGTTCTGAATGCCTGACTTGTTTGTTCTTCCTTTGTTTCTGAGCAACTGGCCTATTTACAGTTAGACTGCATTGTGGATATGATAATATCTCATGGGGTTTGAGAACAACAGGAAATTGGTGATTTTGCTAACTAGAAATAAAACCAATAAGATATAAAATTATACGACGACTATGAATTCCTAGTTCATGATTTTGGGTCAGACATGATGTAACCTTGAGACTAATGAAAGCTTAATGACAAGTCTGAGCATTTCTTCTTCTCATCTTATGCTCTGTTAAAAATATAAAGTCGTCCCTAAATGAAAGAGACAAAGAACGAGAGCAAGAGTATAAGACATTATGTGGTTATGTAGATGTTTTATGATGGGGGCGGGGAATTGGAGAGGGGGTCAGGGGGGCATTGGTGGCTCATTACATGAAGGGCATTCCACAGATTCTCCTGGAGAGACAAACGCTGAAAAAAGCTCTGAAGGGAAACATTCTTTTTGGACTGCGTCCTCACATACTGTTTTGGCTCATTTGCCTTATTTAGTCAAATGTGGGATTAATGCAGTTCTAAATTGTTCTGTTTTGTGATTTTCTCCTACAAAATGGCTACAAGGAGGATAGAGATCCGGCCAAGATTTTTATTTGCTCACCTTGGGTATTCAAACACCTCTTTAGACATATTTTCAACTTTCTTACTCATCTATTGTGAATTTTCACTTAGGTTATTTGGACACCTTATCCAACTGCAGTTCATAATTTGATAATTGGTGGCATTACATCAACACACGAATATGGCACAGTAGAACACTTTATGTAGGCTATGTGTATTGATAAATGCATAAAGTAAAACACTATTTTAGTATTAATTAATAAAAAAAAATACGTTTTTTTAAACTGGACAAAACATTAACAGAGCTTTAAATGCTGTGTAACACAAATTATTTATTTAATTGAAATCGCTTTCTCGTGTCAGAGGAGGAGGTATACATCGAAATATTGATTATGAACGATATTTTGACTATTTTTTGTCAGTACATGACATGCAAACGCAACAGAGGTTTATGCACACTAGACATTGCGTAATATCCCGTGAATCATGTGAGCTGTTTCCAGACCAGTACACCTACAGATAAAACGATAAAATGAATGACACATTGGCATACTTTCATTCAGCGACTTCTTGAAAACTGAATAAGTTTTATAGAATATATGCTTGAAAACGCCCGCGTACTTCAGCCATATGAGAAACGCAAATGTAATTAAACGCATGTGTATTTTAGCCTGATTTCAGTCAATTCTTTGTTTTTCCCTTCTAGTCACATAACTTTGGAAAGAAGAGCACACAAATTGTACAATTCCACAAGACTCCACCCAAAAAAGCGAGACAGCGAATTAGTGCAGGAGACCCGAGTCGATAAAAATGAGTCAACACACACGCCCCCACCAGTCGAGCGCCGCCGCCGCTCCCCTATCCAACGCTTCTCTCTCCCCGGACAAGGACGCAGACATGCCCGCTACAGAGAAAGATCTCGCCGAGGACGCGCCATGGAAGAAGATCCAGCAAAACACATTCACGCGTTGGTGCAACGAGCATCTGAAATGTGTCAATAAGCGCATAGCGAACCTGCAGACGGACCTGAGCGATGGGCTCCGGTTGATCGCGCTTCTGGAGGTGCTCAGCCAGAAGAAGATGTTCCGCAAGTACAACCAGCGCCCCACGTTCAGACAGATGCAGCTGGAGAACGTCTCTGTGGCTCTGGAGTTCCTCGACAGGGAAAACATCAAGCTGGTGTCTATAGGTATGTTCTGATTTCAATCGATCATTGCACTTTATTAAACATAGTAGCCTATATAAGTTCTAAAAGAAAGTTTGTGGCATCCATTGTGACCCGGTATTTGGCCAACAAACAGGGCATGAAATTTTAGGCAGGCCACAAAATAACGGGAAAGAATGATGGGAATCGAGGCCTTTATGGACACGGATTGTTTTGTGCACAGTTGTATCACTGCCTCACAAGTTGCACGCGTTTTGTGAACTTATTGTAACTTGTTGCTCACTCAGAGGGTTGTGAAAATAAGATACGATTGCTTTAATCGCCTTTGCTGTTGAGAATCTGACAAAGAAGCGAGGAACCACAGTCGCCCCATTCAACTGTTGTAAGTCCAGCCCCGAATGTCGTAAAGCAGCAGCAGCAGACATCGTGGCGAATAGTTTAGGCTGGTTTAACCCTAGTTTGAGTGCTGGATGAGTACAAACTGGACAAGTGCACCAAAACTTTTTTTTTTTTTTTGCATTGATGCAGTAAGAGAGCTGTAAGGCGAAAAGGGTGGGAAAAACTACTGTTCCTCTTAATATGAATATGAATGATCACTTCCTACGGTAGAGGCTTTTATTTCAGTTAGGTTTGCATTTTTTTTATTTTTTTTTATTGTTCGTGTCAGTTTATTTATCATAGTTCTCACGCGAGCACGTTCATCGGTGGCACAAAGTAGAATTATCGATCCGCGAGGACACGCCTTCCTCTCATGAGGAGCACAGCTGTCTTCATCAAAATTTAACGTGGTTGTTTTGGGTGTCAACGGTTTAACGGAGGGATTAGAACATGAAGTTGCACAACATCGCTTGTGGTAGAGATGTTGAGACACGGTTCCTTCATTCAGTGCTGGTTGTGATTGATTGATGACTAACACTGTGACACGCCCTCTAGTATATGGCTCATTTCAGGCACAAGCAGAGTGACTCTGTACTGGATCATGGGTTCATTGAATGCGTGCAGTCTGATACTGAATTTGATTTTTTGAATTCTTTTTTCCCCCCAACCGTCTCATTTAGCAGATATTTAAGCATCGTGATAAACATTATATTATATCATTGACTTATCTGCATCTAAGTGAAGTTCATTCATTGCATTAAGCATTTCCGCTTTATTACAAAACAAATTTCTCAGCGTAAAAAAGAGAGATTCTGGGTTATTGTAATGTAAAATTAGCATGAATTTGAAAATGTCCCTTTTTGTTTTAATGACAGCACTCTAGTATCATAATCAAGGTTTCACAAACTTGTGGTTTTCATGTACTCCTGCTTGATTTAAGAGAATCTTGAGCTTCAGTGGAGAAGTCTATCTGTAGAGTCACATGATTAGTGTCACACATTTGCATCTTTGATTCATGTCCTAGAAATAGTGTAGTATCTTTGACTTTTTCATAAAATCTATATTTTAGGTTTAGGTCAAAAACCTAAACGTTTTTGGTAATTAAGTTTAAACTAGCTTTTGAATTCCAAGATTTTCAGCCCTGATAGATCTGCCTTAGTGTTTTAGTATAATTTGTTCTCTTCCGGAAGCCCATGCTTTCATCAGTAGTGCCACAACCTAATGGCTGCAGGGTTTTGTTCTTAATGGGAGAATTTCCCAACAGCGCCCAGAGGGCATAAATAAACATCCTCTTAGATGGTGCAATCAAGGATTATTCAGCAATTGCTCAATATTTGTGCTTCGAAACACCTTCATCCCTTACTGTTAATATGAGCAAACAGTTTTGCTGGACTCGGAGTTGCTCACCCACAGATGATGGCGTGGTGGTATTTTATGACAGCCAGTGAAGCATTTTTCACCATGTATGGGAGTTATTTGCGTCCTTTAGGAATTCAGTATGCTTATTGGTTGGGGAATGAGTTTTTCTAGTCATTGCTATGCAACTTTTTTTTTTTGTAACTGGAACTGTTTGTATCATTGGCAATGTTCTTGCTTTGCAATAAGAACATTGCAACATGAATGTTCAGAGAATTACTGCGCAAGTATAAAGGTGGTATGTGTGTACCCCTGTCATGACAGGCCCCATATTTTACCTGTCTATACGGATATAGTGCTGCCTTCCGAAGCCTGAAAGAGCCTGACAGCCCCGTATCTCTGGCTTCATCTGGGTGGGGCTCATAAGAGCTTTCAAGTGTGGAGCCTAGAGACACGCTAATCTGTTTTTTCATCTGGCATGTTAGTACTTAAATGTGATGTAACAAAACATTCTCTTGATCAGCATAGCCTTTTTAACCATATTTAGGACACTTAAGAGCATTTGATGCTGTTTAACAAAGAAGTTGTTCAATGTCTTGTCTCAGTTGAGGTGATTTTTAAATGCAATAATAAGTCAGAACAATGAATTTGAGTATAATTGTCTTGGTTAAGCTTGTCAATATGAGTTACAAGTAAAGACTTGATTCTGCTGTGTAGGTGAAGTATGTGCCTAGAGGTGCAGAATAGAGAAACTTTATGTAGTGTTCAGAGCCTCTAAGATGCAGTAAACCGAAGATTCTCTGTATATTGGTTTTGTTCTGACCACTTGAGTTTGTTGTCGGGTTTAAGTCTTTCTCTGTTCATCACATTTAATTGTTAAATATTCTCACTATAATGCGCACTTAGCTTTTCAGTGTTTTTATTTGTAGAAAGCAGAAGTTTTAAGCTTAACTTAAAAAATTTGAACCATTTTAATTATAAAGACTTATAGAGATGAATGGAGAGGCATGTAGCTATTTAACAGGTCAATGGCTGAGGGAGGCTTCCTGATGTTCCTGTGCTTTATTGGCAATGCCAGGATTTCCTGTTTGTTTGGGCGACAGTCCTGTGGCAATGGAGCGTAGCAGTGGGGCATTTTTTCAGCTGCCTTTGTTGCAGAAGTATTTTTCCCATTCATTTTCTCCATGGGGATTAAAAACTGAATGAAGCTCTAAGACATGAATCAAACCAACCAGCTCTGAGATAAAACTCAGCCTAAGATTTTGATTTGAAAGCGAAAAAAGTATCTAATAGTAGGACGCCTGATTTAATTGTCATGCGCAAAGCTTCATGGGAATAGGAGTTTGCTACTGAGCTCTTTTGGCTTGGTATTCTATGGTTATAGTGACAGCTTGGTGGCAGTTCTATGCTAGACGTCAAACTTGAAATCTCAGTCTGTAGATGCATATATTGTTGCTTAATATCTGAGCTCTGTTGCGAAAGGCAGAAAATGAAATGGATTTTACTTCTGGAACCCAACTGCTGCACTCTAGTGCTCCTGAACACAACTTTCACATCACTTCAGCTGCTTTAAATATGAGAAACTCAAGTTGGCGTGAACTGAAGTACACTCTGTGTACTTATGCCTACTTGCACCAGCAAATAAGTGGCATGTGTGCAAGTGTGCGTGATTTTGTACCCTCACACCCTTCACCACACTGGAAAGCACCCTATGGCAAGTCTCGCAACCCAGCCTCAGTGTGGTTTTACCGTTTTTGTTTGTATCGTCAGTGCTCTTTTAATTGGTCACACTTGAACCTCCTAATTTCTGCATAAACAAAATAAGGTGATTTTGCACTTGAATGTTTCTATGTGACTCAGATGTTGAAGTTCCACTTTATTGTGGAGCTGTAAAGAAAAAGGTTTTTTAAGGTTGTTGTCACCCTACTAGACAACCGCTGCTTGGAAACCACATGAAGACATCTGCCACGCGCTCCTTATTCTCCGAAAAGCCTCATGACTACAAACCGAGACAGATAAATAGGTAGGTAGATCGGATAAACAGCGACTCAACCTGGAGTGATGAGTAAAATTAGAATGTGGCTAGGCAATTGATGAAAAGTGGAAAACTCTTAGTCTGCTGAGCATAGATTGCTGCAATTCAGTTTTTTTGCTCTTCCTTTTGGAGATAAGAACATGAATTTGGCTGAAGTGTTTGGCTGGGTGTTTTTTTTTTTGCTATATTTTTAGACTGAGGATATGACTTATTCATTTTGGTTGAAGGGAGGTGGGTCAAAGGGAGATGGACGGCAAATAAGAGAAGTGCAAGTGGGATCGAGGAAAGGCAGGGTGAAACATCCCCCATGTTTCCTAATAGGTATATGTGCGTGGCACTGCCTTGATCTGGCAACCCATAGAAGAATGCATCACCAATTTTTTATTTATTTATTTTTACATGCTAGTGTAAGACTTTTCAAGGATCGTATAATTGAGATGGTAGGGTGATTCACTCTTGATGGTTTCAGGAAAGAATCCAGCACAGTTGGCACTTATCTGATTGTCCCAAGGCATTTTTCTCCACCCTCATTTAAGAGCAGAGATTTATGTTCGCAGTCACATTGGCAGAACTACTGATGAACGGAAATATCGCTGAACATGGCCACATCTTTAGTGATCTTGTTAAAATGTAGGCTGGTCTTGCATGTCTGTGTGATATATGGATCGTGGCTCTAAACATGCTCTATTGGCTTGACATAATGAAAATCATATGTTTAATATGGACAGATACTCTCCTGGCCTCTTTTTTGAGGTGAAGTTGATGGAAATGGGTTCTGTCCAGCCACTAAAGAACCAAGCCAAATGACAATCCAGCTCTGTCAATATGGGGTTTTACAAAAGCACTACCACAGCAGTTTTCTGCTCTAGTCAGTTTTCCCTCCCTCACTCCTTCTCTTCCTTTCCCTGCCTCCTCTTGTTCCCTCCCTCTCCCAGTTGTAATCAGAAACCCCTGTGCAAGGGAATGGGTGGCCTGCCAGGATCAAGTTTGCTTCTGCCCTTTTAAGGCTAAAAAACCAAGGGGAACATTTCCAGAGAGAGAGAGAGTGAGTGAGAGAGGGAGGAAAGGAGGGAGGGACATTTGGAAGTCATAGAAAGTAAAAGAAAAGGAAGTTTTCTTGCAGAGTTCATGCTCCTAAAATCATGTATTGGATGTGCTCTGTTTTGAAAACCAAAGCCGGGGGATGAACAGAATTCAACATTTCTGTGCCACATGGTCCTCATTAAGACCTGCGGCACAACAGTTGTTTTCATGCTTTTTTAGGTTCTTCAAACTGCAGATGTTGGAGATAAAAGAAACATGCTGACAAGCACTAGTGGTATTGTGGGCGACCCATGTGGTGAAAGTTTATCATGGCATTAAACTGAAATATAACATTGAATCGCATAGAATGTTATATCTTAGAAAATCCAGGCACCCAAGTGAACACTCTTAAAGTTGGTATTAAGTGGAAGTGATATTTGTCTATAGTCCATTTTATTGTTAACGAATGATCCATGCATAGGTTTCCTCTTGTAATCAATAAAATGGCCAAATTATCCAGTCATGTAGTCCACTTAATTCTGCCCCATTCTTTCAATCAGCTGCAAGCTCAATTCATCTGCCTCCATCCAATCATCAACTGATGGCCCTAAAAATAAATAAATAAAATAAAATCCCCGATAATCAGTTTTATTAAATTGTCATCCATTACACCTCAAATTTAACTTCTGTTAAAGTGATGGTTCAACCAAAAATCAATTTGTCCTTTTTTTGGATGAATTAACATTCCCTTCTGAGGAACATAAAAACATATATGTGTATATATATATATATATATATATAAAATTTTTTTTTTTTTTTTTTTTTTAATCATCTTTTGTGTTCCACAGAGGAAAGAAATGTCTTTGTAGACTAGAGAAAGAGAAGGGGGGTCAGTCCTGTCGAGTTTTCCATGTCTCTGATTGCGTTTGTGTACAGGCGTCCTGACCACGATGATAAGACCTTTTTGGAATGTGTGCAATTTCCTCAATCCTCCTCTATGGCCGTGCGCAAACATGAAACCCCCACTGCTGGAAAATGACCTCAACTTTGTGAATGAAAAGTTATTTGGCTAATTATCTTACTGAAATATGTGACATTTTCTTCTAAAATGCATCTTGGGACGAACACTCCTCCTCATCCTCGGCGTGTCTTCAGACATCTGCAGTGTGTTATGTTGTCCAGCAGTGTGGGGTCAAAGTTGAGGGCTGATGTCAGGGTGGTTGAGGTGATTTGGCAGGTCCAGACAGAGGGTGAGTCATGGGAATGAATCTGCTCTGATCCACTACTGATGACTCGGCACTCCCACATGGCTCGAACAGGAAGGCCACAACTCACCAACCCTGTCTCTGTCCCTCCTTGTCTTTCCTTGTCCTTGGTTGTGCAGAATATGGTGGTAGGAAGGTAACAAACACATGCGTATCAAATATTTGCATAACATATTGTCTACCAAGATGCCTTCATTTGATTGTGGCTTAAAGGCAACAATATGCTGCCAATTATTTGTGTGTGGTCTGGTTGGTGGAAAAAACCAGAATCTGATGGAGCTGTGTAAATAAATTCGTCTTAGAATGTGTCTCCTGAGAAATAATCATTATGGCCACTAAATATTTGCTTTGGTTATCTTTAAATCTCTAGATTTGTTTTGGATCATCAGACATGATGTCATGATTCCTTCATGCAGAAAACATCAAGTTTAGTCATCGAGTGACTGGGCAGGAATGCCGCTTCCTTGGGTTTCGAACACAAGCCATCTCTGTCCTTTGTGTATTTTGTCTTTGACCGGTTTAGTCACCATCTTTTTTTGTTTTTTTTTTCTGGTTCTTTCTCTCTTCTTTCCATCATCTCTATCCATTTCTCAGCCTCCTTTTGATTTATCTTCTCTTACTCACTGCCAGCTTTCTCTCTCGGACATGAGATTCATGTTTTGGGAATTTGATGGAGAGCTGTGAGCACAAATGTCCTTAAAAGGAATGAGTGTGCTGTGTGTTTCCTGCAGTGTGTGGTGGGAATGCTACAGCAACACAGATTCCTGTCATGTTTCATATGTTTGCCATTGTGTGCAATGCGTCACCGTGCCTGTGTCCCCCTCCCACCCCCACCTACCACATTTAGACATGGTTGAGGATGGTCATGTGGTCTTGTGGTTTTTTTTTTGTTTGTTTTGTTTTCTTTAACTTTTTAGCAATGATACTAAAGCAGGAATTGAGACAGATGGACGTGTGCTGCGAGCTCACCTTTACGGCCCACAAACATTGCTTTTTTTTTTTTTTTTTTTTTTTTTTTTTTAAAAAGCATTGCATGCAATGATCATAAAGAAATACTAAAAAATGTTTCTGAAAATTTGTGTTCTTATACTTTTCATTCAACTGTTTATAAAATCAAGAACAGTCTATGGGACGCCTCCTAAGAAATACTTTTGATCAATGCAGAACAAGACTCAGTCTAATTACATAGGGCTCATGCTGACTAGTAGACTCTTTGTTAAAACATCCCTACCCCCATCCCAAATGCACCTCAAAAATTGTCCTGAAACATTAGCTCACATTACATTTTAACTCATTCTTTAGATTTTTGGGAAATGTAAACCACAGCATGCTTTTCTGTCTGTGAGGGTGGGCCGCTGGGAGGTGATAAATAAGATTGCATCAATTTTATATACACACCCACTTAATCCCAGTTCCGTTGAGCATCAAGGTCTTTCCTGTGACTTTAACCATATGAAACGGACTGGCAAAGGATTTTGAAAAATGTCAAAAGGAGATAAATTCCCAAGGCCCTAAAGGCCAAAAAATGCTGCAAACTGTGGATCATTTTAATTGTCAGTGTAAGCCCTGCCCAGCCTGGAGTTGATGGTAAGGTCCGCCTCTAATACCTTAAACAAGCGCCAGCAAGTTCCCATGTAATAACACTCTCTTTTTGTTTTTTCTCTGTCTTCTCTTCACTGCCATAACAGTGAATCAGACCGTAATAGTCACTCATCATAGTCTGCACTATTGTATTATGCTGATTTGGGGTTGTTTCTAATATTTCACTCGTGTTTTTTCCCGTCAGTACCCCTTGATGAATAAGATTCATCATAGTCACAAAGTTAGCATGATCTACAGGACGTTCCACTAGAGCTGACTCTGGAAGAATTTGGTGATGCTTAAACTTCCCCTTCCAGCATTAACCGTAATGGTGCTTCTTTATAGGTCCATAAATTTCCATATTATTGCTCCGATGCTGCAGCACTTGCCCAGTGTGTTTGGTCTGTGAATAAAGGGATCAGAGAGGGTTCAATAGCACCTTCACCAGAAGCCAAGATGAATTCCAGCAGGCTCTGGGGGCTCATGGTTTGTAAACCGCACCGGGAAACCAGAACTAGAGAAAAATGCGACTGTATTATTTTACATGGCCAAACAAGCACTGTTGGATAACTGGAACGGGTCAGGAGGGGGATAAAATGTTACGTGAGATCTCACAATATACAGCGCATTCATTTTGAGTCTATTTCTGAACCGATCAAATGCTTGCTTTCCTCCTTGAGACAACTCCATAGTTTGAGTTGAGTTCAGGTTTTAAAGGGATAGTTTACCCAAAAGTCAAAACTGTCATTTAATCTCATGTCTTACCTCCACTGAGGTAAGACATCTTGATGATTCAAAGTTAACTGTAAAAATAATCCTTATGAATGAGTCTATTCCAAGTGTTTGCCATATTTGATGAGGAACATTAAACGGAACACTAAATTGGAATAAGTGACTTGATTCATATGGATTGGATATGAATTGTTTACATTATGAACTATTAGAAGCTTTAGAGTTTTCAAAGAAATTAATTTTTCATTAAATATATTTAAAATTTAAAATAAACGTGTTATATTAATCTAACAATGAGCGATACATTTGTTACCATATTTATGAATCTTCATTGACATTTTGTTATTAAAATTAAACCGCTCATCATTAATTCATGTTATCTCTGTTCCATTAAATATTAACAGATACAACAGATTTTTTTTCTTTATATTGTATTAGTAAGTTTTGAAATTTAACATTTTAATAAACGCTGAAATTAAGCATACTTAAAGTTCACAGTATGGTTCATTCGAAAGTGCCACTCTGGTTATGAAATGCCAAATCAGTATTTTTCAGTATATTATCTGGGTTATATCAAAATAGTCTTCCCTTCTCTCTGTCCCTTGCAAGGTTAACTGCATCCTCCGTGGAGCATGTGTCAGTTAAAACAGGAAGTTGCACTGCATTGCACTGCCCTGCCCAAGTCCTCCCCCAGGGCATGTGAGTGATATCAAAGAACAATTATCCACATTATCTTCAAAAATGTCTTGATTCTCTCACTGTCCCGGCTTGGATTAGGCCTCACTTACATACTTAATGCAGTGTAGGATACAGAAAGAGTGTTCTGTTTGCTTTGAAGTTGCTTTGTGTCTCTTCTGAAACTCGGGGCGCATGTGCAAGCCTATAACCACATTTTGGATGGGCGTATGCTCTTGTTAAAGCGAAATGGCAGGGGAAAAGGAAGTGTGAAAGGGTTGTATAAGGGTGGAGATCAGACTATGATCAGATCTTGATGTCGACACAGGGTGGAGCGACTAAAAGAGGAGATGGGTTTACATTTATTTCCATCCTTTTAAGAACAGTAAGAGCAGAGCAAATAATAAAAGGCTTACCAGGCTTCATCTGGCTCTTTTAGATTTCAAATTGAAATCTTTGTCCTGAAATAATCCTCAAATGGGATGGTGCCAACCATCTAGACAGTTTAATCCACAAATGTCTCCTCTGATTATCATCTACACTCTGAATCTCAAGTCATGCCAGCATTAAGTCTGAATGTTTCACATGTGCAGTGCAGATACAAGCGCTTCATTGTTTAGTGACCATTTGTGGAATAGTGTGTAACATATTTTGCTGAATGATAAAAGGATTTGTTCCAGCTTTATATAGATACAGATGCCCTCAGATGATAAATCTTATTTACTCCAATGCGTTTTGGCAAACTCAGTGTAACTCTTCTCTCTGTCTCTGTGTTACAGACAGTAAGGCCATAGTGGATGGGAACCTGAAGCTGATCCTGGGTCTGATATGGACTCTAATTCTCCATTATTCCATCTCCATGCCCATGTGGGACGAGGAGGAGGAGACCGAGGAAAGCAAGCAGAAGACGCCCAAACAGAGGCTTCTCGGATGGATCCAGAACAAGCTGCCCGAGCTGCCCATCACCAACTTCAGCCGGGACTGGCAGTCAGGGAAAGCCCTTGGCGCTCTGGTGGACAGTTGTGCTCCAGGTGAAATATCTGAGATGGTGTTTTAGGGAAATGTATTGGTCAGAGAATGTCTTTAGTATTAAGTTTGGTGTTCCCATTAGCCTTGGTCAGCCTATGTGAATGATGCGATCATTATCAATAGACTTAAAAATATTATATAAATCTGCTATCTGATTGCTTATATACGGTAATTTTTTTTAATTTATTTTTTTTTTAACTAAATTAAATGCATAAATGTTCAGAGAGGGTATATTTTTATTTTTGGTTTGCAGGTCTCTGTCCAGACTGGGATTCCTGGGACCAGACCAAGCCTGTGGACAATGCCAGAGAGGCAATGCAGCAGGCTGATGACTGGCTTGGTGTTCCTCAGGTACTTTATCTTAGATCAGTCATCTCTGGCCTTTTCATTAACTACTGAATAATCAGAGAACAGAATGTTCTAGAGCCCCCACCTGGCATGTTTCTAATTCAGTGCAGCAACCATTGCTTTTGTGGTTTCTTCATGACCTGAATTGGAGAGGAAACAAATGAAAAAGTATTTGGTTCTGTCACGCCACATGCTGTTTTCACCTTGGTCATAACTGTAAAGGTGCAGTATGCAATCTCCCCTAGTATTACAGTAGTGCTTATAGTTTAACTTTTTTGAAAGACTAGACAAATAGGGAACTGAGTCAAATCACTTTTTCTTCTACTGATGTATCGAAACTACCCAGTGAGGTTTCTTTGTCACGGCACATGCTGATGGTGTGCCAAGGCTGGCATGTTGCGTGCAGTCAGTTATGCATGTGGTTAGGTGTTTCCGTCCCTAGGCTGATGTTACTATGATACAGACTCCTCAATTTGTATGTTAATAAACTTACTGTTGCCATGTTGGCATGGCACAATAACACCTTGTTTTTTTAAATGTTTACAAATTGCATAAGTTCTAGTTGGTTTAGGTTAAATTGCATGCTTGTTTCTTCACCAGGTGATCACTCCAGAAGAAATCGTTGATCCCAATGTGGACGAGCACTCCGTTATGACTTACCTGTCCCAGTTCCCCAAAGCCAAACTCAAGCCTGGTGCCCCCCTGCGGCCCAAACTCAACCCCAAAAAGGCCCGTGCCTATGGACCAGGTAAACAGTGACCAGCTGCATATTTGTTGTGGTTTTTATTTTAGTTATGGCTGCAACTGATTGTTTTAATGTAAGTGTTTGAGATGCAGTTCTTGGAAAGTGAAGAATCATGGGTATTGTTTTGTGCCGTGCAGGTATTGAGCCCACAGGTAATGTTGTGATGAAGAAGGCAGTGTTCACTGTTGAGACCATCAGTGCTGGTCAGGGTGAGGTTCTGGTTTACGTGGAGGACCCAGCCGGCCACCGTGAGGAGGCCAAAGTTACAGCCAACAATGACAAGAACCGCACCTACTCGGTATTCTATGTACCAAAAGTCACTGGACAACACAAGGTACCCAGAAAAAATGAAACCTAAAATGTCCCCAAAACAAAACACTGTGATATTTTAAAATAATGGCAGTGCATCACCGTGTGGAAGGAAACAGTCTTGCCTGGTTTTTAATAGACGTGTCTGTTCTCCTAGGTGACAGTGCTGTTTGCTGGGCAACACATCTCCAAGAGCCCATTTGAGGTGGATGTGGGAATGGCTCAGGGAGACTCCAGCAAGGTCACTGCCCAGGGCCCAGGACTTGAGCCTGCTGGCAACATTGCCAACAAGACCACATACTTTGATGTCTACACAGCTGGTACTCGTCCTTAGTTTTTCATGTTATTTTGGTTGTAGATGATGCTTTAAAAATAAAGCATATAAAATAAGCTTTTTGTTTTTTAGCTAAATAACGATAGAAGTAGACAAATATTCGTTTATCTAAATAAGTAACTATTTAACCTCAACCAAACAAAATAGACCTTTTTTTGAAATAAGAGAATTTTTTTCTTTTTTTTTTCTCAGGTGCTGGAGTAGGAGAGGTTGAGGTGGTCATTATGGACCCCAGTGGAAAGAAGGGCACTGTTGAATGCAGTGTTGAGGATAAGGGCAACAGCAGCTACCGATGCACCTACAAGCCCACTCAGGAGGGCCAGCACATCATCTATATCACCTTTGCTGGGGGGCAGATCTCCAAGAGCCCTTACACTGTCCATGTGGGAGAGGGTAAGATCCAGAGAAGGGCTAAGCATGAATATATTGTGTGTAAGACAGGAAAGGGAAGTAGGTGAAAGGGATATACACACAGGAATCATTGTAATGAGGCATGGAAAGGCCATTACCACTGAATAGCATGTACAAAAATTCTTCATTTAAAAGCTTAGGTTTCTGTTATCTGTCCTTGTCTGCATTGCTTTTTCTTGCTGTCTTTTTCCTCTGTTTTTCTTCACTGGCAATTGTGTCTCTCCTTTTGAAGGACGGGTGTCGTCTACATCCACTGGTATCTCTCCTTTTCTCTTTGGATCGGCCTCCTTTTGGCTTTTGATGTCCTTTCCTGTTTCCTTGGATATGTCTTGGGTACTTGACCTGCTGCTCTTCTTTCAGTGTCCTGTTGTTTTCATTTGCCCCCTCACTTTAGGCTGCAAACCCTTTACATTCATAAAGTGCCAATGAAATTACATGACATCATATTGGACCGCTGGTTATACTGACCAGAAAGTGTTTAACTGCCCATATAAGTGCTAATAGATGTTCGTTTCTCCGGAGACGTGTGTAGACAATGTTATCCATGGCGTTGTCAGCCAAGCAAAATTCCTGTGACTCAGTAATGTGTGGAGCAGTAGTCAAACGGAACATTAAAAATAGCGTTTTATTATCAGACAGTTTTTCCACCAGTATTATTCAGCACTGTACAGTCATTCTTACCACTTCCTCTTGTAAGGCTGTTTGGATCAAGACAAAGAAAGATAAGAATTTACACCACGAGCAGAGCCTAGTATCTCTCCCCCAGTATGCTCAGTGTTTTCCTGCCCTTTTTTTTTAATTTTTTTTAATGGGAGTACAAGTTTTTATTTCTAAAATAATAGAAATCATAAATTTCAACTTGTTCCTCAATTTGTAAATACCAGACACATTTACAGTAATGTGGTGTACAAAGGAAGTCTCCGTTGCAAAGCTTTACATTGAAATGTTAAACATACTGTTTCGAAACTATGTTCACAACATTGTTAACTAGCATTGTTAACTAGCACATATACAGCTCTTCAAAGACAGTTAGCGTATTTCAATCCTGTCATGACCACAAAAAGGCTGTTAACCCAGTAACTTATGCAAGGATATCATACATAGAAAATTGTGACACACTTTCTCAATTGTGACTTTAAATTTTACAGTTGTGACTTTATATCTCACAGTGTGTCTTTTTATATCTTATTTATTAATTAATTGGGATGTTGCTTTTTCTGTTGATTCCTTTTTGTAAATGGAAGGGCACACAGTTAACTACAAATTTGTACTAACTTGGTTTTCTGTTGTCACCAGCCTGTAATCCAAGTCTGTGTAGAGCCAAGGGCCGTGGTCTGCAGCCTAAAGGCTTGAGAATCAAGGAGACTGCAGAGTTCAAGGTTTACACCAAAGGAGCTGGCACTGGAGACCTCAAAGTCACCATCAAAGGGCCCAGTGAGTGGACACCATACTCATTCACAATGTTCACAGTGCCAGAGCCCTCTGTATTAACTTAAGCTACAGTACAGATGTTTTAAGAGCTAGTTATCCAACAACTAAATGTGTTACGCAGAGGGTCTTGAGGAGCCCTGTAAGAAGAAGGATCTAGGAGATGGCGTGTACAGCTTTGAGTATTACCCTACCACACCTGGGAATTACATCATCACGATCACATGGGGTGGACAACACATCCCACGCAGGTAAATAATTAATCCAATGCAGTGGGTTTCTATTCCCAAGTAAGAGAGTGGTGATTAGACTTAATGAATGTCAATTTCCTTTTCTTGTTTCCAGTCCGTTTGAGGTAAAGATTGGATCTGAAGCAGGACCGCAGCAGGTCAGGGCATGGGGTCCAGGACTGGAGAGTGGTGTGGTAGGCAAGTCGGCTGACTTTGTGGTGGAAGCTGTCGGGGATGACGTGGGCACTTTGGGTACGTTCCATTAGCTCTGCTTTCACCTGTCTGTTTGAACAGCATACACTTGTTTTTCTTAAATCCTATATGAACTTGGGAATTCTCCATTCAGGTTTCTCCGTGGAGGGCCCATCCCCGGCTAAGATTGAATGTGACGATAAGGGAGATGGCTCCTGTGATGTGAGGTACTGGCCCACAGAACCGGGTGAATATGCAGTTCATGTGCTCTGTAAGAACGAGGACATCCAGCTCAGCCCTTTCATGGCTGAAATCGTGCCTGCTCCAGGAAAAGACTTCTACCCTGACAAGGTAATTAATCTGGCTTCTTTCTAGAAATATTTGATGTGGAAAAATGATTCCTAACATGAGCTGCTGGTAGTCCATACTCTAAATGAATCCGTTGTTGGTAATTCTTATGACGCTTCTCATTTTGTAATTCAGGTGAAGGCTTATGGTCCAGGTCTGCAGAGCTCTGGCCTTTCAGTCGGCAAACCGGCAGAGTTCACTGTGGATGCCAAACTAGGTGGCAAAGCTCCTCTAAAGGTTCAAGCTCAGGTGTGGATTCTGCTTTATGACTCATAACTGACTCATTGCTCTAAATCAAAGCACTAACAAGCTCTTTCCCTCTCAGGACCGTGATGGAAACCCAGTGGATGTGCAGGTGAAGGACAACGGTAATGGAACATACAGCTGCAGCTACACCCCTCGCAAACCACTCAAACACACTGTGATGGTGTCCTGGGGCGGAGTCAACATCCCAGAGAGCCCATTCAGGGTGGGTAGTCATTCAGATATGGTTAACGATATTAACTAGAATTACTAATGAAAAGTGTTTTAATGTGTTCTCACTGCGTTTGTTGTGTAGATGAACATTGGGGCAGGGTGCCATCCCAATAAGGTGAAAGTATCAGGACCTGGAGTGGCCAAGACTGGCCTGAAGGCATTTGAACCGACATACTTCACTGTGGATTGTGCCGAGGCGGGACAGGGTAAGAACTTTTAAAGAACTAGATGCAAACTAATGCTTTTTATGTCTTTTTGGGGCAAATAAGCTTAGTGTTGTTTTTGTCCTCTGTCTTTCAAGGTGACATCAGCATAGGCATCAAATGCGCACCTGGTATTGTGGGACCTGCTGAGGCTGACATCGATTTCGACATCATTAGAAATGACAATGACACATTCACTGTCAAATACACCCCCCCTGGAGCAGGCAGCTACACAATCATGGTGCTGTTTGCCGATCAGGTAAGAGGAAGCACAAGTGTACGTGGTGAATGGTCTAGTGAGGTTTCTTTTATTCAAACTCGTTTCGTTTTCTAGGCCATTCCCCTGACGCCCATCAGAATCAAGGTTGATCCCTCTCACGATGCCAGCAAGGTTAAAGCAGAGGGCCCTGGACTCAACCGTACTGGTGAGAAAAAATATTTGATAAAATGAAAATAATTTAAGTAGACAGTTTAGTATGACCAACCCATTCAGTTAAGTTTTTCACCCTTCAGTTTTGTTTTTTAGTTTTAAAGTGAATGTCCAATGCTGTTATTTCTTTTCAAGGTGTGGAGCTGAACAAACCCACTCACTTCACTGTGAACACCAAGGCTGCGGGCAAAGCTAGGCTTGACGCTCAGTTCACTGGACCCACTAAGGGAGAGGCGGTCCGTGACTTTGACATTGTCAACAATCATGATGGCACACACACTGTTAAATACACCCCTGTTCAACAGGTGAGCCAATGTTTGCTTTTGTAGTCTCCATGACTGGTGATGCTTGGTTTTGAAAAGAATATTGGTATATATGTTTTTTTATTTATTTATTTTTTTTTAATGTTATTTATCTATTGAGTACTGGTGCAATCTAAGTGCTCATTTTCTTCTGTAGGGCAATATGGGTTTGAATGTCACATATGGTGGTGATCCCATTCCCAAGAGCCCGTTTGCTGTGGCAGTCGCCCCATCCCTGGATCTCAGTAAAGTTAAAGTGGCTGGTATTGGAGATAGTAAGTTATCACTTTACTTGTCTGGCTTGCCAGTTAACCTGAAATTCCCAAAAGATAGTTACTTTGATCTCTCTAACTGAATGTAACATTGAAACATCTGTGAGGCTGCTTTGAAACGATGTGTTGTGAAAAGTGCTACACAAATAACCTTCAGTTGGATTGAATCACCTTTAACCTTTTACAAGTCAAAATTATCTGCTCTGTGTTTTCTAGCGATGACCGTCGGAAAGGATCAGGATATCACAGTCAAGTCCAAAGGAGCAGGGGGTCAGGGCAAGGTTGGCGCCAAGGTCACAGGTCCATCTGGCAAATCTGTACCTTGTAAAGTTGAACCAGGCCTGAGCCCAGAAACCAGTCAGGTCCGTTTTATCCCCAGAGATAAGGGACCTTATGAGGTTGAGCTGACATATGATGGCACCCCTATCCCCGGCAGTCCGTTCCCCGTGCAAGCCATTGCACCTACTGACCCATCTAAGGTAAGGCAGTTCAGAAACCAAGGAATTAAATATTATTGCCGGTTTAACAAGACGACAAAAAGGCGTCAGGAAAAGCTCTTTGTGGGGTGTTTATTCTATAAACTGTAATTTGCTTAATGTTGCACGACTTCTCAGCGGGTGGTTTTGGCGTCTGAGTCTCATATTGGCTTTAGCAGTAGAAAAAATATACTCTTTCATTCATATCCCAACATCTCTTCTCATGTATAGGTGCGGTGTTCTGGGCCAGGTCTGGAGCGTGCTAAGGTTGGTGAGCCAGGACAGTTTGTGGTCGATTGCACTAATGCTGGTCCTGCCGAGCTGACTATCGAGATCATCTCAGACAATGGCACCGAGGCTGAAGTCCATATTCAGGACAATGGGGATGGAACCTACACTATCACTTACATCCCTCTGTACCCTGGAGCTTATACTCTCACCATCCGCTATGGTGATCAGGATGTGCCAAACTTCCCAGCCAGACTCAACGTGGAGCCTGCCGTGGAAACCGGTGGAGTGAAAGTGTTCGGACCTGGAGTGGAAGGCAAAGGTAATGTGATGTTCTCAGGTTCATCAGGCAGGAGTTCATCTTCTCTCTGCTTATTTAGCCACTTTGAATGTTTGTCTGTAGGTGTTTTCCGGGAGGCCACTACTGATTTCACTGTGGATGCTCGGGCTCTCACCAAATCGGGTGGCAATCATATCAAGACCTGTATTAATAACCCATCAGGCAACCGCACTGAAGCTCTGATTAGAGACCTCGGAGACGGCACTTATCAAGTGGAGTACACGCCCTATGAGGAGGGTGAGTTTCAGCACCACTTTTAAAAATTGTAAAAATGTGGGGTATCATGGGTTGCTTTTACGCTAATGTTGTTTTACGCTAATGTTGTGTATTGTATGTTAATAGGCACACACAGTGTTGAGGTTACGTACGATAACTCCCCAGTTCCCAAGAGCCCATTCCGTGTGCCGGTGACCGAGGGTTGTGACCCAGCACGTGTGCGTGTACATGGTCCTGGACTTCAGTCTGGCATCACTAACAAACCCAACAAGTTTACAGTGGAGACTCGGTGGGTAGATTCAGCACTTCGGCTTTTTATTTATTTATTTTTTTTTTCTTTCAGTCCCTGTGTCAACTATGAGTGTAGGTCTGGTTGTAAGGTTCTCTGCCTCACTTTATTTCTGTGTTTTGATGCAGTGGGGCCGGTACAGGTGGACTGGGGCTGGCTATGGAGGGACCTTCTGAGGCCAAAATGTCCTGCACTGATAACAAAGATGGCAGCTGTTGTGTTGAATACATCCCATATGAGCCAGGCACATACAACCTCAATGTCACCTATGGAGGCCAACCAATCACTGGTCAGCATTTTTGCGTCATGTGCTAGTATTTCTTTGTGTTTCTTTTTTTTTTAAATTGTAATTCACTTATCTTGTTTCTTTTTCTTTTTATTGGTTTTATTTTTACAGGAAGCCCCTTCTCTGTACCTGTGCATGATACTGTTGACGCAACTAAAGTGAAATGCCAGGGTCAGGGGCTTGGAAACAACGTGCGTGCCAACATCCCACAGGTCTTTTCTGTGGATACAAGCAAGGCTGGAGTGGCTCCCTTGCAGGTCAGAGTGCAGGGACCCAAAGGTGAGACCGTGGTTCAGTAATCACCTTGTTTATTTGGCTTTTTTTCTTTCCACTTCCATTGAATAAAAGGACTGTTTATGTTGTGTAGGTGTCGTGGAGCCTGTTGAGGTGGTGGATAATCCTGACCGGACTCACACAGTCAGCTATGTACCCACCAGAGAGGGGCCATATTCTATTAATGTCCTGTATGCTGATGAAGAGATCCCACACAGGTAAATTCCAGGCTCAGATCAATGACCACCACCCTGTTAATCAAAATGAGTTTTGAAAATGGATTGTAAACATGTATATTTTGTTTCTGGTTATCTTTTAATGTGGAATTTGCTTTAAGAGTATATACATAGAAATAATATACATAGAAACTGACATCGCTTCACAGAAAGTGTACCTTCTGCATTGTTGATATTGAGTACTTTCAATTAAGAAATATTTGAAGGATGTATTTTATCGTTTATATTAATATTTAACAGCATGAAGTGTAATCAGTTTTTGCTGTGGTCTTCAGTGGGCATTAAAGTATTGTGAAGTTTCAGTGGTATTGGCACAGACTACTGGAGTTGATATATAGCAGGCCTGGTGCATTTTTAAACTCCCCTGGTCCCTGTCCGTCCCTGCTGTTTATTTTCCCCTCTCACACACACTCTTCTTGGTCTCTTTATCCAGTCCTTATAAGGTGAAGGTTCTGCCCACTCATGATGCTAGTAAGGTCCGTGCCAGCGGCCCTGGTCTGAATACCACCGGTGTGCCTGCCAGTCTGCCTGTGGAGTTCACTATTGATGCCAAAGACGCAGGAGAGGGACTCTTGGCGGTCCAGATCACTGTGAGTTGATGCTTCTCTTTACAGCCATAAAGTTGCCATGGTCTCATTCAACATTTTATGCATTGTTTGGTTCTTAATGCTTGTTTTAGGACCCTGACGGGAAGCCAAAGAAGGCTAACATTCGTGATAATCAGGATGGGACGTATCTTGTGTCCTATGTGCCTGACATGACCGGCCGCTACACTATTCTCATCAAATATGGTGGTGATGAGATCCCATACTCCCCATATCGTATCAGAGCCCTGCCAACGGGAGACGCCAGCAAATGCACAGTCACAGGTATGTGATGCTCAGGTTGGATCAGTTGAAATAAATGACCGTTCTATTCATTACTGATTGCTACACCTTGGAGGCCCCTTTCCATTCATTTCAAACTAATCTATTGAGCTCTAAACATAGAAAGTAATATAATAATTCGATTTGATGTTGAAATAAAATCAATATGTAATCAGTATTGCTGAATGTGATGTTCAAACTACTCAGTCAATAATAATAATAATGTAATACGAAATACGGACTGCACACAGTGCCATGCTTCCACTGAAACCAGCAGTGCATAATTTGCAAACAGCATGACAGTAACACTTGAAAATGAAAAATTAGAATGTAAATTTAGTTGATGTGAAGTGATTTTTACTGTTGTACTTTTAATTTAATTTTTTAAAGTCACATTTTTTTTCAGTGTGGTTGCATTTTCATCTCTTCTTATTTTGCTTAATTTTAATAAAACAATGAGAATCTGGGTTTTTGCAGTGACTAAATTCATCAAAAATGAAGAAATTCAGTGAGAATTTGGCTGTGAAAACAACCAATTTTATCACGTTTTTATGAATTATTCAACACTAAAAGTATGGTTCGCATGTCAAAGTTTCAGATTTTAAAAACATAACTCTTCAAATTATGGTAAATTCATGTTGTTTTGATCTCA
>SCHK01085977.1:9906-41359 GCA_004124795.1 Poropuntius huangchuchieni
TAAAATTTGGTGCTTAAGAAACAATTCTGTTTATTATTATTCATGTTACAGTTGTCCTGCTTAGCATATTTGTGGAAACCATGCTACAATTTTTCCAGGATTCTTGAAGAATAGAATTTAAAGGAACAGCATTTATTTGAAATATTTTTGTAACGTTATATTTTTGATCAGTTTAATGCATCCTTGCTGAATAGAAGTGTTCATTTCTGTTAAATGTTTTCTTTTTCAACAATTATATTTGCTGTTAATTTTAATTATATTTGCTGCATAATTTTAGTGTTCCAGCTGACCCCAGTAGTGACAGTAACGCACTTGTATTTGACACTCATTTACACTATTTACAGATGTAATGTATTTCTAAACTATTTAAATTTGAAGAATTTAAATGGGAAAACAATATATATTGCAAACAAAAAGTGTTACAATGTTTTCACTGTAGTGTTTTTGAGAGCCCTCATACAAGTGTTATTTTGGAAACGCATGTGTGCCCCACAGCCACCTCTCCCCTCACACTGCTTAAAAAGTATCATTTCCTTCACACACATACAGTCACCTCACTCTCGCAGACAGCCAGATTGACATGCAGCCAGCTCATCAAGTGTCATCAAAGCCAATGAATCACAACCGTAGGGGGGGGAAAGGAAGAGAAAAGCATCAAACAGAAAGAAATAAGAGATGGGAAAAACACAAAGCACTTGCCAGTCAGCGTAATTGTGGTGTTTCAGACCACACGTGACTCTGTCTGTCTTGAAATGACCTCATGCTTCCTAAGAAAACTTCCACCTGCACTGGCGAAGCAAACGTATGTCCCAGAATCCTGCATTTTGCAACAGCTTTGAAAGCTCCTATAGTGCATGGCTTTCAAAAGACACTTAGCAAAAGAAAAGGCCACTTTGTGATGGGCCTCCCGCAGGCCAGAGTAACAGGCCAAGGTGTCACTTGAGAAGGTTGCCGTTGGAAGAAAACGGGAGGGGAAATCGTTTTTAGGTCATTGTGTTTTAATGTTAGCATTGTGCTGCCTTTTTAACAGCAGGGTATTTAGAGAGAGAGTGAAATTGAAAGATCCTGAAGCATGAAATGAACATTTTTAGCAAATTGTATTATCGTGCACTGTTTAGCATAACTGTTTAGGCTTTTAGGCGATTAAAAGCTCATCTGATTTCATTTCACCACAACAGGATCAATGAGAATCAGACAGCTGTAGACACCTGCTGTCCCTGCTTACATTTCCCTAAAAGTCGACCTTTTTCTGCAAATAGAAATTCAATTACCATTCACCTCTGACAGGTGACCTTATGTTTCTACTGAAAGGACAGACACAACAAAATGCAGTCATTTGAACTGTTTAATTCCCCAGTGAATTCTGGAACATTCTCAGGCTCTTAAGGATCTGGTTTAATGACATGAGAGAAAAACAAAAACGGGGGGCGGGGGGACACCAAGGAGGATCACATACATCCGGAAAATTAACAACTCATAAGAAAATACTTTCTTCAGTAGTTCTATCTCTAGAAGTCATGTCTCTATAGTGGTAGAAAATAAAGCTCTCATGACGTCCTGTTACATCTTGCATATATTCTTGTAAAAATATTCTTTTAAAATAAATAAATATATAAAATAAATATCTTTAAAAAACATAAATTAAAGGACCTAAAGAGAAATGTTTGGAGGAGTTTGTCTCCTGCTTGTCCATGCCAGTGTTTGGAAGAGTATGAAATCTCAAAAGCATTTCACAGAATTCCTTCAGAAGCCTTCTAGAATTTTCAGTAGTAGTAGATGTCCATCATTCTCTGGCAAGAAGTCCACCAGTGCTCTCTCTCTTTTAATCCTAAATCCCTTGTGTCCTACGTACAGCAGGTGTGAATGGATCCAAAACAGTGTTCTGTTCTTCAGGAACTATCCGGACCTTTGGTTCCTGCCACTTCAATCAAGGGCTTTCCATCTCCTGCTAATGCTCCAACCTTGGCCCGCAAAAGAGGGCCTCATTTCCCCCCCGTCTGCACTGCTTTCTCCTGAGACAGGTTTGTCCGAGGGGGATAAAGAGCATGCAGGTGCTTTTTTGGGGTTTGGGTTTGAGGTTCAATGGTTTCAGCTGTGACCTAGTATCTCCTTGTACAGCTCAGGAACCCTCTCTGGATCCACAGGCCGTGGCAAGAAATGCGTGAAGCGCTGGTGCCTCCGAGAGCGAGCTCCATCTCGAGACGTCCCATCTTTGTTGAGGGCTACGTAATAATGGGATCCTCGCTCGCCGTGCCGATACAGGTTAGAAGAGTAAGTGTTGTACCAGTTCTCCTCAAACTGCTCCCTGAACACACACTCCGCTGTCAGCTTTTCCTAAGAGAAAAAAGAGGCAAGGCAAGGGTTAACCACACTGCAAATGAAAAAATAAACTGTGTCCAAAGGCTATTTGAAATTACACCATAAATCACTCTCTCGGTTAAGCACGACCAGGCTATGAATGAAATTAATTGTTGCATTACTCAAAATAATATACAGCCGGTGCAGTACCAGTAAGGAGAAAATGTGCTATACTTACAGATCCATACAGTTCGCCCTTGATGTTCATTCCCAGATACAATCCGCTATCCACACCACGGATGCTCACCATCCCCACAGCGAGGCTAATGAATTCCAATATACCTGTGAGAAAAGCACAGCTGTTAGTTCCCAGTTGAGACAGCAGGACAAGCACCTGCAATAGTGGCATCAAACTGCCCTATACTTAATTCATGACGTCTTTCACACTTAATCACTGTGTTTTGCTATATTATAATGTTATTCGAGCACAGTGTGACAGTTAGGTTTATGAAAATAATAATAATCACTGTCGTCATGATAATATCACATTTTACATTACAGTGCAATTACATAAGTGCCAATAGTCAGCAATTTCATTATTAAAATATTCGTAATGCATGTCATATGTTTTTGATTTCTGAGTTTACCATTAAAATAATAATCAGTTCTGGTCAGTTTCTTTAGACAAGTGAACTGCATGTGCAGTAGTGCTTGTGGTGGTCATCATTATTGTTATAGTGTGTTAGCAGCGTAGACTATATGATAATAATGAAACAACGACGAATAATACTTACCAAATCTGCTGTGGTCTTTTCTCGTGCCTTGCACCAAACCGTCCGGTAATATCTCGAGGTGGTAGCCGGTCCTGCAGTAGAGCTGCCGCCGGCGGAGGATCCCTTTCAGATGCGTCAGGTCCGGTGAAGTGCTGCGTGACAGGCGCTCGGCGGAGACGAGGTGCTCGTTCATCAGAGCACCGGAGTCCCCGGGGGGCGTGAGGACAAAATGAGACCCGTGCGCAAAGCTCTCCAAGCCGTGAGAGAAGCTGCCCACCAGCTCGCCGACTGCACCCATCACCGACACTCGAAGAAAAGTTACCTTGAGGAGAACCCCTGTGGTTTCTCTTTCCCTAGTGTTTTGCGCAGTCACTGCTTGCGGCTTTGACAGTCAATGCGTGTTTACATCCGATTCTCTCTCTCTCTCTTCTGGTTTTAGCACATGCTCTCTCGACCTTCCAGGCTACTCCCCTTTGCTCCGGTCCCCTGTGTATCCAATACTCTCTCTTACGCACTCCAGCACACAAGCTTATGCGGCTTCTCTCCTCTTGTGCTCTCTGGATGTGACTGGCTCTGCTCTGAGACACCAGCCTAAATATGGCCCTTATGTAAATGCCCTCTTGACATATGCTAATTGAGTCCTTTATAGATGACTGTTTGAAACATAACTCCTTGATCGTTTGATCCTCTTCTTCGGTCTTCTTTGATGATCGGTTTCATCTGCATCCACGCGTTTAATCCATTGATGGATTATGATAAAAGTGCAGAAAGCAACATTGTGGAGATCGGCGTACAAATCTTTGCAACGAGGAAAAGAAAAGTGCAGTTGGATGAAGAAGAGGGATGCGCACTGTGTACCGATCCGTTCCGTTCCCCGGGGTTTACGCGCACTGACGCGCTCTGGCGAATCTCTAGTGTGAAGCAGGTGGAAGCCAAGGAGGAAAAAAAGGAAAAGAAAGGGGGCGGTGCTCGATAGAGAACGGGAGAGAGAGGGAGAAAGAGAGAGAGACGAGACTTCAAGGTGTGTATGTGTGCATGTTGTGAGTCGTTAGTTGTTTATGCCAAAAAGTGTCTTATTCTTGATTTGCGATTTGGTTCATACACTGAAAAATTGCTTTATTATAAACGATTGTCTCTCAGAAATTGCCAATGATTTTATTTAACAATTAATTTCAAAGAAATGGCCAGTATTAGGCTACGTTGAATTATAAAATCGTAAGTTAAAGACTGCAATTATGTTTTTCTTGTGAAACATAGCATAGGCCTACTTTATTTCTACAACTTGCTGTCATACTTAAATTTAAACTTTCGCTTGGTTGCCTTATAGCCAGGTGTAAATTTATATGACCTGAAAAGCGTGCATGTAACTAGCTTTAAAAGAATAAAGAAGAAAAAGTCAAAACAACCTGCACATCTGTGCAAACGCCACCACTGCACTGTCAACTCTGACTGATGTCAAAGTGCCTTTGAACAGTTCCAGCATAACATGAGTTGAGAAGAAGTATCAAAGATATCAGAGATCAAAGATTCATTACGCACAAAAGAAGGGTCATTAACACAAAGGAAACGAACTGTTTGATGGCAAATCGTTGATACTATGAGTGATTGATATAGAAATTTTCCAGCCCAACAGCTAAGAACATGCCTCAAAGTAGGTATTACATGAAAGATCACTTAGGTATGAATTTGATGTTACCTTATTAATTAAAAAAAAAAGATGCGCAATCGACTGCGCTATAGCCTACTGTACTTTATAGAGACCGTGTTTTTTGTTTACTATATCATTTTTATTTATTCATTAATAAGTCCATTCATTTTTGTATGTATGTATTTTTTTATTTATGTATGTTTATTATAAAATATACAGTAATAATATAACATCAGTAAATCGGCTATAATACATATGGTGCACTAAACAGTATAATCATCTGTACACATTTAAATGCCAAACCCCTTCTTTGCTATCTCTCTGGAGGATAGATCACTTCCACGTAGGTGATTTATCAACGGTCCTCTCAAGGGACACGTTCTCCCACGTCGTTCCCCTTAGCTCATTAGTATTTATGATCTCCAAAAATACCTTAAACCAAAATCAATGTGGTCAGCTAGAGCAGGATCAATCCACAGACGCAGTGGATCGATCACTTACAATAGAGATGTCAGTTATGTGCCAGATTTCGTGTGATGTTGACAGTTTGCTGCATGGGTAAACTTAAAACAAGTCATAGAAGTTTTTCATAAAAGCACCACAGTCTCTGATCAGACTTACAGATGTGCAAAGCAGATATGCGTATTTGACTTCAATGACTGTACAGCGCAAGTGTCAAAACTAATTTGCGTAATGACGCTACAATAGGGATTTAACTAGCTATGTGTGAATAGATGTTAAAATAGTTTGAAAGAATGTTTAAATACGAGATTTTCCAGACGTTTACTTTGAACAGAGTGTGCGAATTTTTCAGCAGACTTATTTCATTTCTGTTTACATTATCTTACTTCTCAGCTATGCATGTTAGCATGTAAATACTATACTATAATACAATTCAAATCACTTGTACTTATCGACGTACCTTAAACTGACATAAAGAAAAAGCGCACGAGTGTTGCTATGGTTGTAATATCTTCTATAACTTGTAACTTGCAATATCATTAACTTCATTTAAAACGCATACTTCGCCTGTATGTAAAAGGTGCCCCGACCTTTTGTTTTGTTTTGACTTCTTTTGAAGGGTTTATAGTGTACATTTTTCATGTAAGTTCACAGATGGCATACTTTATTGGACTTGCTGTTTCTCTGGTCTAATCCCGGTGAGGGAGCAGCACATCTCGCGATGAATGAATGAGAACTCGAGAATCTTGCACAAATTCTGTCATACCAACAATAATGGCCGCTGTGCGAAGACTAGGAGTCATATTTAGGAGTTTGTCGCGGTCGTCAGCTACACGGAATGCGCTTTTTCGTTCTCCGGTAAAGGATAACCGGTGCACACGCCGAGGAATAGCGGTTGCTGTGGGCGTTGCGGCCGGAGGAGCGATGTTGTATTATTATTATTCAGAAATGTGCGGATTCAGAGGGAGGAAAGCCCCGATAAATGGAATAGCCTGTCGGGCTCTGCTGCCTTCACTACCCGCTGTAGCCGCCAAGGAGAAGGTATGACTGTCCCCACTGTTCTCAGTGCCACGTAACACTGCTTCCTATTAGTGATTTTTTCCTGGCGTCAAATCTAGGCAACTGCTAGTCGGACAGGGATTGTGCACTGCTATTAGGCTTTCATGCTGTAGAGATTGGTGAATTGTTTTGTCATAACGCATGGATGACAGTGCGCGTTTGTGTGATGCTGCAGCTGGAAGAAGGGCGCTTTCCTCGGTCATGGTGCTGAAATGACTGCGCGCACGTTTCAGATCACATATCCGAGCGTTACGGTTGGATAAAACAGCTCTGCACCTATCTGTGCTGTATCATAGAGGCCTGTCAAACAGTAATCTGCACCCTATCAGCGTTGAGCTGTCATGTCTAAGTACAGAATTCTTTGGCACGTGCATATAAACATATTTTTGGGATTTTTGTTCCTTTGGCAGACAGTCAGGTTTGGTTACCATGGGCTGCCAGATGTTTTGGTCTGACTGTTCCACTTAGTAACTAAATGTTTTCCTGATTGGTGTGGAAACGTTGCAGTTCAAGTTATTTCATTCCTTGTGTGTGCTTGTTACCACATTAAATAAAACTTTTCTTTTATTTAATCTACGCATGGAGATAAAATAATCATGTTTCCCTATATATAAAATCAATGTATTTGTTATTTAATCAGTTAACATTTTAAGCTTATTTTACACCTTAGAAAATCATTATGCAGTGTATTCATGTCTTTGACGTACTGATGTTTTTCAGAGCACATCAACACCTTTTTTATTATTTTTAATTAATACCGACAAACAAAACTATAATGAAAACAAGTCTTCTTACGACAGATTTTCTTATTTTTAATGTAAAACAAACAAAAAATGAATGTTACTACAAATTAAATTTAAAAATACTTAAATACATATTTATTTTATGCTTGTATGTGCTTACAAAGTTATTTTAAATTTTATTTTAAAAATGTATTTTAGTATTTTAATAATTATATTCAGTTATCAATCTGTGCCATATAATGCACAAGTGTAAAATGTTCAGTTTCATGAAACAAAAGGGCATAACAATTACACATGATGTGTTTTAATGACCTTTTGATGTCTTTCAGAGATATTATCCATTCAACCCGACTGAACTGTTTCACTACAAATAATAATTTAAACGCTAACCTTTTAGTTTGTGATTCATGAATTTATAGAGTTAATGGCTTTGAAAAATAGAAATATTAACAAATTGTATTGCTGGTCATTGGTTCTTACAGGCTCCACTGTTTGATTTTGATGAAAATGACGTGTACATGTCGTCTCATGAGCATCGTTTCCGTCTCTTCAGCTCAGTGGAGTATGAGGGACAGCTGTACATGACTCCTCAGAACTTCATCGAGTCGGTCACCATGAGCGAACCCCGCAGTGAGTCACATGTTATTTTCTGATGTGAACATGTGCTCCATCTAAAGCCTAAAATTATATTTCAAACAGCAGCAGACTGCAAAGCTGTAATAAAATCTGATTAGATGAACTTACTTCAAATTGGAAAAAAGCCTAATCATGTTTATTTGGGCCAATAATTGCATATCTTTCTTTATGGAAGCACTTGATGGTCTTCGAATCAACTAATGTGGTCTTCTCAAACCATTTAATCTAACATGTTACAAATATACTTACATCAGATCATAGAGTTTGTACATTTACTGTATTGATTTAGAAGACAGTTTTATCTAGTGACTTCCACATGAGCAAGAAAGAGAAGTCTAGGTGTCCTTTTACTTATTTACTTATAAAACAACAATCATATGACAAGGTGAAACATGACAGGCTTCTTTCTCCCAAGTACTTCATACTGCACAGAAAACAGCATTTTTGTAAAGTATTTAACTTTATCTTTATGGTGATGTAATGTTTAATTAAATCACAGTTGTGAATTAAATGGTTTGTTGTTGGGGCTTAATCTAATAAATGGATTGCCAGCATGCCAATGAATAAATATTAGAAACAAAAGTCATTAATGGGTCTTAATGGATCAGATCAAAGCTGTGCAAGAGAGCAACAGAGGTACTTAGTATTTACAGCTGGATTCAAACCGAGCTTTGAAGTGCATGTCTTGATAGAATAAATGTCATAATGTTCCACAGTAAACACAACAGGCATGGTCTTATGCAAAAAGAACGACATCCATTAATGCTATACCTGCAAATACCCATTGTTTTTGCTCCATGAGTAGCAGGAGGCAAATATATTTCATTATTTTTATGTGATTTAAATCCAAATACAGATATTTAATATAAAGTTATTAAACAAACAATATATTTGTAGTTGTTATTCTGTAAGCCAAAAATGATTATTGCACATGTACCTGTGGAACAGTCCTTGAGACATGTATGATTTACAGGTGTTTAAGAACTTGCTGTTGTCTTGGGGGAAGAGTGGAGTAACATCTCACAGCAAAAACTGGCAAATCTGTTTGCTCTCAACAATGCACAAAAATAGTTTTAATAGTTGCGTTATGTCTGAAGAAAAACTTGTAGGACAAACCGAGAGAGACTGTTTAGCCCAGCCCCTCTTCTGTACTCTGAGAGTGAACTATGTCTGTTCAAAAAAAGAAGAAAAAAAAATGCTTGTTTTGTCTGATTGTTAAATATTATGGGATGAAACCCCCATCCTGATCTTATCTCACTGGCCACCCTCTTTCTGTTTCTCTCTGTCTGTTATTCTTAGTAAGGAAACCTTGGAGGTCCCTTAGCAAACAGGTATGCTGTAAATCTATTTATAATGCGTGCTATGTAAACATGTCAGTTCAATTATTTATTATTTATAGATAATACTTAGGTTTGTGTTACACTGTATTTACAGTCCTGAGACTTAATCATTTTTCCCAAATAGTATGTTTTGTCATGATTTACAGGAGCTGGAGAAGATCTTGTGTGACACTCCACCAGTGTGGAAAGGAACATCTAAGCTGTTCCGGAACCTTCGGGAACGAGGTGAGTTTTGCATTCCAGCTCATTAATAGAAACACTTCATTGGGTCATATCAAAGCAGTGAGTGTATATATGCAAAAATAGCAACAAAGTAAGACAGCAATGGCTATCTTTGGGGGTCCGTGATATTGTTTTGAAGCTGCATTTATTTAATCAGAAACAGTAAAAACAGTAATGTTGTGAAATAATAATGCAATCTAAAATGACTGTTTTCTATTGTAATATACAGTATTTTAAATAGTTATTTATTCCTGTGATAGTAAAGCTGCATTTTCAGAAGTCATTATTTCAGTCTTCAGTGTCATATGATCCATCAAAAATCATTCTAATATGCTGATTTGCTGCTGTTTCTTATTATTATCAAAATTAAAAAAATATGTGCGGCTTAATATTTTCATGGAAACTGTGATAATAAATAGAAAGTTCAAAAGAAATGCATTTAGAAATATTTAAACATTTGATTGCTACATTTTAATGCAGCTTAAAATAAAAGCCTTCCTGATCCCAATTAGTGCATAATTATATTATGTAAAAATGAAAAAGAGAAAGAAACCAGGTATAATTTTTAGTGCTGTCAAACGATTAATCGCATTCAAAATAATTCAAAATAAAAGTTTTTGTTTACATGATATATGTGTGTATACTGTGTATATTAAATACAAACATATGCATGTATATATTTAAGAAAAATATGTTATGTTTATATATTAAATATATTTATATATATTATATAAAATTTAAGAATATAAATATATTAATGTATATACATGTAATTATTTAAAATATGTGTGTCTTTATATATACATAATAAATATACACAGTACACACACACATATATTATGTAAACAAAAACTTTTATTTTGGATGCAATTAATCGAGATTAATCGTTTGATTAGTATTCTGTTCTTAAATGTTTTATTTGTTTTGGTTTACCATGATATCTTGTCCTTCTCTGAGTTATCTATTCCATGTAAAGACTGTGCTATAATAAATCACAGTGTACAATCATCAGTGTGCTATGGTATTACCACCTGATGGTATCACATTATTTCTTTTTGTAAGAGCATGGGAAGACAGAAAGGGGGTAAAAAATATTGTTTCTCAGTTTTGTGAAGGCTGTACAGAATCCTATGAAATATGATTCTTGAGTGGTGCTGAATTGTCCTCGCCATTCCTGTCTCTCGTTCTCTTTCTCACTTGCTCTCTCTCAGTGGGTACCAGTCAAGCACCAGTTAAGCATGGGCCTGAGGCTTTCACTTCCTGTGAGCACTCCTAAAAATAGCTCAGTTCACTCTCTACGTCTCCCTCTCTCTCTCACTGTTTCCATTTCCTCTCATTCTCTCACTGGGACCAGTGCAACGTACATTCTCCAGGCAAAATACATGCTTGCTGACCAGAACGGAGAATGAAACCTAAAAACAGAGTGCAGAATTGCATTAATACTTAAATAAATATTGTTGAAATAACTGCAACAGCGAGCAGTTCTTCAGCAGCAGAGCCACAATTAAAGTATTTGCTCGTGGCGTACGTAGAGGCACTTGCTCACACCACCAGCTAATTCCCAGCGGTGATAATTATACACACACACACACTCCACCCTCTTACACTCCAGCAGGACTCTAAAAATAAACCCTCTGAATTCTGTTCGTCCTCATAGTAATTACAGTTTTTGAAATCATCACCTTAAATTGGCGGCGGTACATTTATCTTGTTGGTTTCACTGATGTGGAGCCATGCATCCAGCAGATGCCCGTGCACGAGAAGCTTCAGCTTGACACGCCGTCTGATCTCAAGCTGTGGTAATGATAGCATGCAGATGTTAATTGAGGAAGCTATGCTAACGAGATCCGTGAATGTGCTCTGGTCTCTAAGGAGCAGTTTCTAAGAGGATGCGAACTCAAGGGAAGTCTTAGTGAAGAGCTTGAAGGAGGCATGGGAAGTGAAAAATTTTGCAGTATGACTTTGAGAAAACCCTATATAGCAAGGAAATGAACACCAAGCAATGATTGTTGTGGTCTAACAAATCAATATGTTCCGTTATGTTCTATTTCCATATTTTATTTTATTTTAATACACTGTCCTGCATAGTTTATTTTGCTTAAAACATTACTCTGTAACTGCAAATATTAAAGTAATAGATTTATGAATTATCCATTATGCATTATAATAGCAACTATAAATAGGCTTCTCAGCTTTTTAAGAAAACTCTTCCCAAAAAGGTCTTAATTCAGAGCAGAGAGTCTTAAATTCATCAAATGTTGTAACATCAAAGCATGCAGTACAAAAAATGTTTTGTTTTCCAATACAAATTTCTAAACATTCTTAAATCAAGATATGTTTGCTTGAGATGGAAGATATGAAGTCTAAGAAATTAAAGAAAATTGATTTATTCTTAAAACAAGAACAAATATCATTGGGTATGAAAACATCTCTTTTCATGTTTTATCTTTTCATTTATTCCTTCAATTTTCTTTACTTGGTCTTTAAAAGGTCTTTGAAAAGTCTTAAATTTACCTTCAACAAACATGCAGAAACCCTGCCAGATTATATGACATCCTCATCCTCATCTTCATCCTAAAGTTGAACCTGTGCAGTTCTTATTAGTAACAGTTGAGAACAAACAAATACCTTTTAGAGCTCATTTGTGCTGTTTGCTTTTTTTATAACAAAAATTCTGCAAATATTTTCCATTACTGTTGTTATGCGTCCAGATCAGGAACCAGACCTTTCGTCTCATGCCAGTGTTTTTGCATTATAAATTGAGAACGATTGGTATGCGAACCCTTAAAAGTATGAATCATCTCATACAAACACATCAGATTTGGCATTTAAACTCTAGGAGACAGACTTAGTATCGAGACCGTATTGAACAGGAATGAATGGAATGTAAAACAGCGCCTCTTCATTTAAGGGGCCCTGCTCCAAACAAAGATTTACTACATTTGTAAGCACCATGTAAACATTAACAACATGTCTGCAGCTGAAAAGCCGTGTTTAAAGCAGCTTTTAGACATCTATTAATGTCTTTAAATTTGTTTTAGATCGCCAGTGATAACCTTTGACCCCAATTTTGCAGCTCTAACGTCAAGCCACAGGATTCTCAGTGGATTTTAAAGCAATGGTCGCCTAAAAATCAAGATTTGTTCATCTTGTCATTGTTAAACCTGTATTATTTACTTTATTCCATGGAGTTTCAAATGAAGGCAAGTGAGATTTGAGAGATATCAGAAAATGTTTCAATCAGATTGTCTCTTCTGGCTCGAGTTGTCTTGCTCAGTGGACTTTGAATGCCTCTGTATTGCTTGAGTGAGTGTGTGAGACCGCGGGTGTTGGGTTGAATTTTCAGTGTCGGGTTTTCCTCCCGAAGGCGCACAGGCAGTGTCCCGTAACACTCAGTCCACTCACCCTGAACTATCTCTATGCCTGCTACTGTCTCCATGTCCCCCTTCACACAGAAGCTGTGGAGAGGAACACTTTCAATGGAGGTGTAGGAAAACGTATCCCTTCTCCCTGCCCTCCCCCAGTGCCTTTACATAACAGAACTTCCATCTTTCCATCAGCCCACCTTGCTTTGTCTCTCTTTGGCTTCTCTTTTGACTCTCACTCTCTCTTTCCTTCGTACTCCACTTTGCCACTTTTCTCACGAGTCGAACAAAAGCAGGGACAGTTCCCTGTCTAAATGGGGCACATCTCCCAGTCCTGACGGATGCCTCTAGAACACCCTTGTCCAAACAGAAGCCTTTGAACGCAGCCTCCGTCTCCATGGCGGTCACTCACAGTGTCAAAGTCTTCAGCTTCGGTGTGTGGGCCAAACGCGGGGCAAATGTTGCCTAAATGTAGACGGACACTTTAGCCGAGAGGCACCTTTTTAGATGTTATCATCATGAAAGAGGGGATTACTTGTCCTTTTTTTGGAGCAGGAGAAGAAGGGAAAAGGGTATGGGACTCCATCTATCTCTGGAGGCCCCTAGCTTTGAAAATCAGTAAACATTTTAATCCGAGCTTCAGATGAGCCGCCTCCTGAGTTTTCAGTTTAGACAAAGAGTAAAAGAAAAAGGAGAGATTATAAAAAGGGAAGACGAGGCCATTTGTAGGTTGTTAGTGTGTTACTGTACATTAGCAGAATGGATGTGACCCTTTGATATCCTTTTTCAGGCATCATCGCTTACACGGAGTATCTCTTTCTACTCTGCATTCTGACAAGTGAGTATCTCTCCATCTTTTCACTTAACCTTTCAATCTTATCCCATGCTTTATTTTTCTGTGCCCCTCTCTTTTGAAATCAGCACACAATGCATGTATCCTATTTTAAACATGAATCAAAGATCGTTCTGGTCCGTGGATGTTTTACGTGTGTGGTGTGGCTCAGACCTCAGACAAGGCCCACCCAGACTCTCACCCTCACCAAAAAAAAAAAAAAACCTCTCTAAAGCCACATTTTACTTACTGCACATTTAAAGTTTCAGATTTAAGGCCAAAGGACGATTATGCTGCTCAGAGGTTGCTTTTTAACCTCAGGAGACTAAGTTCTGTGTTATATTATATTTAAATCCCTTACAGAAAAAGCACATGAACTCGCATGTTAAAATCACATGTGAAATGTGTTGGTTTCACACATTTATACCATAAAAGTGTTCCAAACCCAGGTTTTATGTGAGTTTCAAATGTTTTTTTCAATGTTTTTCAAATGTTTCTCAGAAAATTATTTGAAAGAAATATAAATACATATTCTTGAATTGACGTAGTACCCAAAAAGTCTACAGTTTTTTATTTTGTTTAATTTTTTTGTTTTTAAGTTTCACAAAATGGGTAAAGTATTTGCATTTTTTGAATCAAAATAATTAGTTCAAAAGTAAATAAAAAATAAAAGAAATGTTGATCACTTGCAGGATCAACAGTATATGATGTTCCATGTATATTTGTCATCTATACACAAATGAGACCAATGTTACGTTACACTAACTGTGCAGAGATATAAATGAATGTGGATGGCATATCCCAGATAATTTAGTGATGGAAGAATCTGTGAGAAATACGAGTTCACATTAAAATCACAGACTTTGGAATCTTGGCAAATTTTATGCCAAGAAGCACAGTTTGTTACATTGTTGAGATTTCTTCTGAAACATTCATGTGTGAGGTAACTTTATCTCAATATAAAATGTCTGTGAAATAAGAGACTTCAGCAAAAGTCTTCCATTCACTATTAAGAAGGAATAACTCAGATGTTAAGTCTCATTTATGATATACAGAATTGTCTATGACCATTTGACTAAGCTAGTGTCTTAAAGTAGCTGTAACACAGAAACACGCTGCCTAACATGTTCTCTTCTGCTGTTGCTTAGGCAACATAACAAAGTGAAGACATGTGGTGGTTTCAAAAACACATGAAGAGAGTGATGAAAGGAAAAGTGGTGAAAGCAAAAGTGTATTGCAAGTTCTTGGGGTGATAACAGTGTCTTAGAAATATGTGCCTCATTGCTTTAGCCACCTAGTGGCTTAATGTTTAATAGTGGCTGTAAAAAATGACTGTAAAATTTACAGTGCTTAATGGGCAAATACAGTTTTATATTGTTTTTTATTACATTTGTGCTACAACTTATAATATAACATTCTTTTCGCATCTGTTCTTTAGAGCCTCATGCAGGCTTTAAGATTGCTTTTAACATGTTTGATGCTGACGGTAACCAGATGGTGGATAAACGGGAATTTCTCGTGGTGAGTTGATAAATTGTTGATTCTAGCCCACAATGTTTTTTTTGTTTTTTTAAGTAATTATTATTTGACTCATCATTATTTATTTTCTTCCATTTCTCTATATCTTTTTATAGTTGCAAGAAATCTTCCGAAAGAAAAATGAGAAAAAAGGAAGAAAGGGAGATGCTGAAAAATCTGCTCAACTGGTAAGTTGATATCAGGATCTTTGTTTATAAAAAAAAATATTGTAATCTATTTTTCAGTCCTATAGTTTTCCCAAATTGTACATTTAAAACTATAATCCTGTATTTTACACATTTGTACATTTAATAAAAAGAAAAATTAAATCACACAAATCAAAAACTATTTAGATGTCTAAATAGGTGTAGACAGTATCTCACTGTTGCATATTAATTTTGTCACCAAGGTGATTTTTAAAGGTACAGTTACTGTATAAGGCTTTATAAAGCTTGTAGTTTGTTATGCCAAATCAGTAATTATCAGTATTTTCCAAACGCCCAGAGAAGAGTTTGGTCCAAAATGAGTTTTAGTGATTGCTACTATCTCCCATAAGCTGTTTCTTCAAAGCCGTGAAAACAAGAGGATTTCATGAGATAAACAGGGTTCAAAGGGTTTATGACATTAACTTAAAATATAGTCTGTATGTTTCTCCATTTACAACTTTCTCTGTCTTAAAATGATGTATGTTTTGTTATTCTTCTGTGTAAAGGGAAATGGATATTTTGTCATGATTAAGTTTTTTTTTTTTTATGTTTTGTCCCATGGCAACCAGTATCAGGACAAACATGACATGGGGCACAATATTTCTAGTGTTATTTTAAATGCGGCAAATGTACAATGAGCCAATGATTAAGGTCATATTTATTAAACCTAACAGTGGGATTAAGATGCTTGTTTGTCAGAAGACTGTGGGATAAAAATGTTGCCATTTTGTGAAAACTTAATCAGAGGTATTGTAAAGAGGTCATATATACTTTGTGTAAAAGTCTTTCAACACATCATTACTAAATTATATCATGTTCTGCATAAGATACAGAAGGAGTGACATCCATACACACTCACTGCATTCAGCCCTCTTTGAAAGAGCTTGGAGTGAGATAGTGGTACTACAACATGTAATTAGTGGTGTTTGCATAAGTATTTGTTTTTCTTATACCTGGGGTTAGTCATATAACCCTAAACTAAGTATTAAACTTTGGCACATAAAGCATCGATATGTATGATACATATCATTCAGGCTGTTGAAGAGGAATTGTGTTATATCTAGGGATGCACTGATATAAAAAAATAAATAAATAAATTGATATAAAGTTTAGAGGTTAGTAAGTTTGTTTGTTTTTTTGTTTTTTTAAATGAATACTGTTACGCCACATGGACCTTTGATCAAAAGTGACAGGAAAGTCATTTATATTGTTAAGATTTAAAAATGTTTTGAGAAAATGAGAAATGTTTCATGAGCTTCATATCAGAATATTAGAAGGATTTCTGAATAATCATGTGAATAATACATTAAATACTAATAAATTAAATTAAATAATAAATACATTAAATATATTAAAATAGTAAGTGGTTATTGTAATAAAATTTCACAATATTTATTTTTTTAAATGTACTGATGTTTTTTGATCAAATACAGCCTTGGTGACCATAAGCCCTTCTTCCAAACAACATAATAATAATAATAAAAAAATATATACTGCCTCCAAATGTTTGATCTCTAGTGTGTGTGTGTGTGTGTGTGTGTGCGTGTAGTGCATCCCTATTTATTACTTTTGATCAGAATTACAGTCAAGCACCATTCACATTATCTTCAGAAAATTTACGAGCCTATTATATGCTCAAAATCCCCCATATATATATATATATATATATACTTATATATATACTTATATATCGTAAAAAGCCATCCACTATAAACTTCCTCTAGACTATCTGAATTTGTTTTGCCTGTCCCGGATGCATAACCCTTCTTATCTCATTCACATGTCCAGTTTCTCAAGGGCTGTCTGAGAGGGAGCCAGTCGCATCAGCCCCTCTTGGAAGCTTGCGAAAGTGTGCCAACTGTCCTGTGGTTAAACCACTTACTACTCTTTGCATGTTTAACCTGTCTTTGTCCATCTCTTCTTATGTCGTTCTCTCCTTCCTCTCCTCTTCCGCATGCTGTGACCTCTCCTCTCGTCTCTGTGTAGAGTATGCAGCTCTATGGATATCAGGTTGCCCCCGTAAACAGCGTATGTATCACCCCCGGCGCTCTGACCTGTGAACTATAACCTCTGTGTGAATCTTGAAATCATGGCAGGAATGATGGGAGAATGAGAGAGATCTGCAGATGACTGAATGAAAATGTGGAGGGAGGTGGAGTGGACCTCAGAGGTCAGAGAGCATGTGGGTGTTTTGCCACAATCAGTCTAATTTGATTCTCATTGATTTTAGTTTCTTTAACCACAACGAGTCCGTTACAAACTTCATCAGTGGGCTATAAAGAACAGGTCTGGGAAGGAGTAGGTGGAGTTGTTGGTGTAAAATGTGTTTTCTATTGAGCCAGCTCTGGAGTCTTTCACATTCACTTATTAAATCACTTACATTACATCTCTCAAATGAGATGTTGAGGTTGCTTCTTCTAGACAACAATGAGATCAAAGGGACATTTTTTTTCTCAACTCTTTCAAGACCACATTAATGGATTTATGCTATCATAATATACACTACCATTCAGTGTGAAGTCAATAAGATTTAAAAATAATTGATTAATATTTTATTCAGCATGTATGCATTAAATTGATCAGATGTGCCGGAGAAGACATAACATTTATAATGTTACAAAATATTTCCAATTCAAATAAATGCTGTTCTTTTAACTTTATATTTATCGAATAATCATAATAAAAGGTATCACACAAAGCACAATCATGTGGCACTGGAGACTAATAATAGAATACTGTAATAATGGACTAATAGCTGCTGAAAATTCAGCTTTGCCATCACACTAATATATGATATTTAAGAATAAAATAGAAAGCATTTTTTTTAAATTGGAATAATATACAATGTTACTGTTTTTACCGTATTTTCTTGATTAAATAAATTGATTGGTTGATGACAATGCAAACAACAGAAAAATGTATTTTAGTTCATTCTAATTACTATAGACACAAAAAACATTTTTACAATGTTACCAAATTTTTTATTATTAGTGGTAGTAGTAGTAGTGGACAATTTTGTTCATACAAAAACAAAAAACATCCACTTTCACGTTTAAATCAAGTACAAACACAAACATTTATAGAAGAGTTTCCATGAAAGCCCTCCTGAGCTGGTGATCGTTTTTCCAGTTCTGTGATGTTTGGATAAAGCCACTTTTGTATATCTGTGAATCACAAAAAGTGACAGAGTGAAAGACAGGGGTCTTCATTGTGTGTTAAAGTGGCTCCTTGCAGCACAGGACGCATGAGAGAAATATATTTCCTGTTTTCCTTAACTTGATGTGTCACTATTAGTCTCTCAGCCTCTGTACTTATGAATCTGATGATAAATCATTGAATTATTGAACGCACATGCTGTCATGTTCTGCAGTCATTTTCAATTATGCAACAGTTCAGAATCAGTTATTCTGTTAACGTCATGGTTACTCTGTGTGTTTACAAAAAAAATCCTCTTCCCCTCCCCAAAAAAAACTTTCTTGTGCCAGTATATTGCTTAAGCCTGATCCACTGTTACTAGTTCAGAAGTGTCTGGAAAGAACATGGTGAAGTGATATGCATCTAAAAACAAACCTGAAAATATTCATAGACTCTCAATACTGTGAGTGAATGATGATGCACATGAGCCATTTCACAGAAGATTCTGATATATTGATATATATATATGCTGATAAAACCTTTCAATCTTGGTTAATCTCCCAGATTCTTTTTTAAATTATCGATCACTCACATCATATAAC
Organism: Poropuntius huangchuchieni; assembly: GCA_004124795.1. Lineage (NCBI taxonomy): Eukaryota > Metazoa > Chordata > Actinopteri > Cypriniformes > Cyprinidae > Poropuntius > Poropuntius huangchuchieni. Next base: position 28,746 of record SCHK01085977.1, read on the forward strand.
CACATACAATTAGCATTTGGCTAACAAGTCCCCTCTCCCAATCTTCATACTAATCTTTCATATTTAATTGGTTTAGGTTGATAAATTTGCAATATATCTTTCATGATTGAGAAAAGGACTGAGAGACCACCTGACACATCCTCTTATTAACCATGTCTTTCGAAGCTAACGTGATAACAGCTTTCCATCTCATGCTAACCCCTCTGCAGGTGCTAAAAAAAGAGAGTCAGGAGTTTGTGCCCAGGAGCTACTGGGACATGCTGAGACGTGGCGCGAGCCAAGCCCTGTTTTCTGACCTGGCAGAGGTACAGCCATAACCCTCTGTCTCAGTCTCATCCCATGTTTTTATTTGTCCCTAGCCATCCCTAACACAATGCTCTCACCTGAAAAAGGTAACTGTTATTCCTCCTTCCTGTTTTAGCATCCCAACCCTATAACATCATTGTCATTTAATGACCTATGAATATCTGTTTATTTTTATTAGTTTCATCCCTCTTTTTTATGCATTTTATCAACTGTTGATATTCTAGTATATCTGTTTTTGATGTTTCACTCCAAAAATCAATCAATCAACCAATTAGTATTTTCAACACAGTCTCACGTCAATTCGTATGTGGCTAATTCGTACGACCTCACTTGTACGATTTTGTACGATTTGAGTGATGGGTAGGTTTAGGGGCGGGGTTAGGTGTACGTCATTCGTACAAATTCATATGAATCGTGAAACTCATAAAATATGTACGATTTAGCAAAAATTGTATGAGTTTGTACGAGTGAGGTAGTACGAATTTGTATGAATTAGCCACCTTGTAAAATATGTACGAATTGCTCTGAGATCGGGCTGGTGTTTTTGCCTCGTTTTTCAGTAAAAACACAGAAACATCCTAAAACAAGATACTTTTGTTGTTATAAATTCACTTGATAAGAAGAAAAAAGTGAGGCTTTTAGTGAATGTCTTCTTTTTTATCTATAAGAATGGAAGTGTACTTTCCAAAAACTGAAATTAAAAAATAAAAACTCTATTGGGATATTGGGATGATGTTGGGATGACAAAATGTCCCCACAAGGATAGTAATACCAGTCATTTTTGACCTTTTGAGGACATTTTTTAGGTCCCCATGAGGAAACAATCATACAGAATGAAGTTTTTTTAAATCTAAAAATGCAGAAAGTTTCCTGTAAATGGTAGTTTAGGTGTAGAGTGATAGAAAATACAATTTGTACAGTATAAAAACCATTACATTTGTGTGTGTGTGTGTGTGTGTGTGTTTCTGTGAATTGTGGGCACTTTCCATAGACGTCTGTTACTTTTAGAATGACCAAACAATATCTTCTATCCCTGGCCTAACCCTAAACCTACCCCTTACAGAAAATCAGTTTGCATACTATTTTTATTTATTTATTTTTTTTCACAATGTCAAAAATTTCAAGTTTTATTATCTTTGCGGGGACAATGTAGCATAAACAAGTACAAACGTGTGTGTATAGATTTAGGTTTCGGTTTCACATTTAACATGATTTTTTTTAAAGCAAATTTTGCAGAGAGTTGCTAGCTTTGTTAATGCTTCACCAACCGTTTTTGTAATTTCATCATATCGATGTCTCTGTTTAGTCGTTTTTCTGATATTTTGCATGTACAATCTTTGTGTTGAACCGACTGTGAATAATAACATAATATCGTAAGTGCTCTCAGCAGGCAGGCACATTAAAGGCCTTTGTTTGTACACCGAATATGTCAGAATATGTCTGCTCATCCTGATGGTGTGTTTGTGTTCTAATGGCTAATAGAGGGCGTCTGTAGGAAGCAGTAGTTTAATGATTGTGGAGAGCTGTGTGCAGATGCCCTGTATTTACTTAGTCTGTTATTCACAATGAAAGGGTAATTTCAGCTTGGCTTCCTCAGATGACACAGCAGTTAGACAGGTCTGTTTGTCTGAGTTGACAACTGCAGGGTACCAGACATTGTGTGTTTGTGGGCTAAAGGGCGCATGCTAGCATGTGTGGAAGTGTGATAGGGGTTACTCATCTTAGAAGTCGACAGCAGTAATCACTGTTTTTACCGCTGTTTTTAGATCAAAGAGTAAAATGCTTCAGGCAGTGTCTAAGTCACACTGTTGGCCTGGCTGTGGTGTTACATAGAATGATGACCTCACATTAATGGTTTCCTGTAACCACTGTGTTGTGATGTCACTCTTCCAGCAGATTGATGATGAAATTGTGAAATGGGGGGGGGGGGGAACAGCTATGAATGTTTTAGATGAAAGAGAGATTTGCTTATTAATCCATTTCAGTCACATGTCTTTTCTGCTCATCTGCCATATTTATGGCCGCCAACGGGCAAAGTAATGGTGGTGAATACAAAAACGCATAAACAAAGATACCAATAAAAAATGTTTAAAAACTGTTGAAATTTGGATTTGATCCATACCAGATTTCAGAAAACATTTTACAGATCTAAAGTTAGAATAGAACCTACTAAATTTAACATTTGTGGATATTTATTTAAGCTACACTGAGAAAAAAAATGGATTTGAATTCATTTTCAGTTTTTGCTAGTAATTTATTTTTATTTCAGTTATAGTTTTTATTTCAGTTATAGTTTTAGTTCAGTTTTTTTTTTCAGTATTGTATTTTAGTACATAAGAATATTCTAGCATATATAATATGCTACCAAATCTAACATTTGCAAACATGTATTTAATCTACACTGAAGAAGAAATGGTGTAGGATTTACTTTGAAACTATTTTCACTCGGGAATTGCTAGTAAATGATTACACAAAAGAAGAAACGGCAATTAACTTTGAAGACTGAAATAGTATTTTCTTCTAAAACATACTAATCACTGTTTTATTTACAATTATATAAAATAAGTCGTTAAGGATTTTCCCCATGATAAATATATGAACTATTGACAGTCATTGGCAGCTACCTTTTAAGGCAGCATCCTAATCGGTATGAAACATAATAAGAGATTGATGTAGAGCGTAGCAACTCTGTTAAGGGTCGCTTATACATGCATCACACTAATAATGCTCCTCACCTTACACATTTTTTTCTAACAGAGCTGTAATGTTGTGAACATGCACAAAAATGAATAGCACACACAAATATTGGGTGAAATAGTGTGTTTTAATTAGGTGGAACTGCTTTTTTTTGTCAGTATTGAATGAAATATATATGTATATTAAGAATCTGCAAAATTTCCTTTCGACATTCGACTTGGAGAAGCTGCAGTGTATATGATTCTGCCTTTGAATTTAGCTAAAACAACAGCTTCTGAGTTGAGAACATGCCTACAGTGCTTTTGGAACATTCTGTTAATGAATGAATAAAAAGGTATTTGCTTTATTTATCACAATTGTTTTTTTTAACGTTATTTCACAATTATGGTCATTCTATTCTATTCTATTCTGGAAACAGACTTCCATACTCTTGGGATCAGAAGTTAACATTTCCACCTTGTCACCGTTTTACAATTGTATGTTATTTTAATATTATGTTGATAAAACACCGAACCTCTTTGACACATGTCTGAGTCTATCTGGCTAATGAAAAAGAATCATTGTTTTTCTCTTCATAACTACCCACTGATTGTATCTCCATGGATAGGATTTTAAGCTAGAGGTACAGCATGGACTTGCATTCTGGCCCGCTTTATTGCACAGAGGCCTGAAACCATGAGAAGAGCTGTTTAGTGTTTATGCCTGGTTTTACCCGGTCTAAGCATGATAGGCTCTTCTTGCAGATGAGGGTGAAGCATGGGTAGAAAAGAAAAGAAAAAAACAACCTGGATGTGCACCTTTCGGCCACCTTCTTCAAGGTTTTTGGATGCTGTGCCACTGGCAATTTTCTTTCTGGTGAATGAACAACATGAACGCCTTTTCCTGAGCTCCACTTGATAAAAAGGATTCATTATACTTACAAGATAGCGCAAATTGATCTTTAACTTCAGAGTTAAGGTGTTTAAACAAAGTGAAGATTGTCTCTAGAGAAGGAAAGGTGGAATTTGCTCACGTGTGCATTTCTTTCACAAATCTCTTGCAGATACGCTGTGTGAAAGTTTGCTGCAGAAACGCATGCGATATGAATGCTTTGTGTGTCTTTGCTTTTGTTGTCATGTCTTGGTGTCCTGTATTTTCACTGTTTACATCTGGTATTAATGTCCGATCCTTACAAACGATTTTTGTGAATGGCTTTCTTAAACCACATTCAGTGGTAACGGAATATACCAGATGTATACAAGGTGTCTATGGCATGTTTGTGTACATTTCTGTGTATCATTGCTCTTTGTGTTTCTGTTTTAGTCTAATATACAATCTTTATGCCATTCTCACCCACTTATGGTATAAAGATCTGCACGTCTTCTCAGAACATGTCCTCTAGGCTCGGGAGAAATGATAAATGGATGCACACTTTTAAAGGCTGGATGGCTGGTACTGTGAATGGCTCAGCAAGCCTATGATGGACTGTTTTCTAATTCCAGAGACAGAAGGATTTTTGTCATAGTTTCTTCTTTCTCGTTTTGCTCTCTTTACTGCCACTCCTCACCAATCACAGCGTGCCGATGAGAACATGATGATTGACACCACTCTGCTTGTGCACTTCTTTGGCAAGAAGGGGAAGGCAGAGCTAACGTTTGACGACTTCTACAGGTATGACAACATGAAAAGTTGAAAAAAGCTCTAAAAACATGCCACTAATTCATCTCCACTTGGCAAGGATGGATGCATGTGAACTAATGTCCATCAAGCAGGTAGAAGGAAATGCTAAAGTCAGTTAACAGCTTGTCCGAACAGGATGTGGCATAATAAAGTGACAAAAAAAAGTCTTCTCTTAGGCTGCAAAAAACAACTGACGACTCTGACTTTTATTGTGGTCATTGCTCTTTCAGATTTATGGATAATCTGCAAACTGAGATGTTGGAGATCGAGTTCCTGACCTATTCTAAAGGCATGACCACCATCAGCGAAGAGGACTTTGCACGAATCTTGCTGCGCTACACTAACGTAGAAGATATCCGCAGCTATCTGGAGAATGTGCGGCAGTGCATACCTGATGAGAAGGTAATGAGTAACGTCACCTGGCCTCTAACTTCATCTGAAAGGAAGGTGTAGGACAACTGTGACGACCACCTCCCCCATGCTCACACTTTCACCCATGTTACTTCTCCTCCTAACAGCACTTTCATGTTCAACACTTTGTGCCCCACAAGAAATATTGTGCAAAAATGCAACTACAAATTCATTTTTATTAACTTGCACATATATTTGTTCTTTGCATGTATAAAATTCTCTTATTCAGCCCAAAAATGCACACATTTCCACACCTCAAGTGCTCATTCACACTTGAATGCTCCAGTGGCCCATAGTGAGTGTGGGACACTTGCATGTAAACTGCAGTTTAATCTTATAGTCTCTCTGTTCTCACCTCTCTACAACTTAGGCGACTAAACCTTTTCATCCTCCAGATGGCCATCTTTCTTACTATTCCCATGTTTATTTAAGAAGCCAGTGTCAAACTCACACATTGTAGTAAAGTCGAGCTGGTCTTTTCCCAGGCCCAGGTGTATTAAAGGAAAAGTTAACTCAAAAATTAAAAATATGCTGAAAATGTACTCACCTTCAGGGCATGCAAGATGAGTTTGTTTCTCCATTCAAGATTTAAATGTCTTTGTTTCTTCATTGGAACAGATCTGGAGAAATGTAGCATTATATCATTTGCTCACCAGTGGATCCTCTGCAGTAAATGGGTGCTAAAGAAATGATAAAAACATTACAGTAATCCACATGACTTTATTATTATTATTATTTTTACAATTTCTATGATGTAAAGAACTATTTCTTCAATGCAAATGTTATATTATGTGTCTCTTTGTTGTCTATTTTTTATTTGTATTCTGTGCCCCTATATTAATTATTTTAAAAAAAAAATGGCTCTGTTCAAACTGGATATTAATCCAGTCTTTAATGACTGTCAAAAGAAACCTGATCCCTTTTTTCCAGATATTCTCATCAGTATCCAAATTATCATTTGCTATATAGTAATGGTGTAATATAGTCAACAAAAGGTCTTAGGTGCACACAAGATGCAGGGTAAGTTCCAGCTCTATTACAGTGTACAAAAACTGCCTGTATTCTCTCTGTTATCCCTGTTTATCACACACTGGAAGAAAGCAGAGGTTTGTCCCTGCCAGAATGATTTGTCGTCCCGCAGCTCTTGATCAGATCGTGGTTTGTTTGGATTTGCCTTTCATTTTCTTTCAGTTGTTTTCCCTCTCTTTGATTTTGTGGCACATGTTCAAGAAAGTAAATTTCCTTTCTTGCTGTGAGAGCTTTCAATATATTTCTTGAGTTTAAATTATATTAAAATATACAGTGGCCCCAAAAAGTATTTGGTTGCTTCATCCACACTTAAATATCTATCTATCTATCTATCTGTCTATCTGTCTGTCTGTCTATATTACAACCCTACCTATCTACCTGTGTATGAGACTATCTGTCTATCTATCTATCTATCTATCTGTCTATCTGTCTGTCTGTCTATATTACAACCCTACCTATCTACCTGTGTATGAGACTATCAACCTGTTTACCAGGCTATCTATACCTGTCTACTCTTTGTCTGTCTAGTTATGTGTTGATGTATTTGTCTACTTCACTACCTACCTACGCTACCTACCTGTCTACCTACCTACTTTTCTACCTATGTGTCGATCTACTTGTCTACCTCTCTACATGCCTACCCTACCAATATACCTGTCTACCTACTTACCTGTCTGTTTATCTTCCTGCCTGTCTACATACCATCTCTCCCCATGTCTACCTACCTACCCTGTTTACCAGTCAACCTACCTTCTTGTCTACCTCTCTACCTACCTACCCTACTTTCTTATCTGTCTACCTTCCAACTTGTCTAACTACTTATGCATTGGCTTAATTGTCTACCTACTAACTTTTCTACCAAATGTATCTGCAATATAAATGGAATGAAATTCCTTCATTTCTAAGTGGAGTGTCCAAATACTTTTTCGCCCACTGTATTTGTGTGGGTGTGATGTGCGTATGTGCTTGGGGCAAAGTTTGTGTTTGAATACAGATTGTCATGCTGTCCATCTATAGAGGGTCACCTGATGAAGGTTTCTCCATGCCTGACTGCTCTCTTTTAGTACTTTCCCAGTCCCATCTGAGGGATCTGTTTGTGTTGAGGGTATCAGGTTTTGGGGCCCCTTTGAGCAGTTTGTACATTTGGCTAGAATGACTTCACTCTCCTCTCAAATTCCCACGGAATAGACCCTAAACTCACTTTTATGGCATTTTATGGTTTTCCACCAGATTGCCAAGCCCTGAACTCAGTCCAAAAAAATCCAGCTTTAAACATCAAACCAACTCAACAGTTAAGCCTAATGTGTAACTAGAACTATGTTAAATACTCACCAGAGAGGTTTATGTGGATTAACATAGCTGTGACAAGCCTTTCCTGTGTTTGTTTAAGGTATTTTCTACCTCATTCCCTTTATCTTTTTCTACAACCAAAAAGCAGATCTGTGTTAATACACACTGACACCCTCAGGGGAAAGATTTAATCATAGATTTCATTTTGACAGGCAAGACAATATGCTGCAGTATTCTATGCATTCAATTCTAAAATGTAAATCGCTGTCATCATTTACTCACCCTCGTGACATACTAGTATTGTTTTCTTTCTTCTGTGGAACATGAAAGAAGATATTTTGGAAAATGTATTGGGTTATAAAGATAAATTTCTTCAAAATGCATTTGACAAAAGAAAGAAATGCAGGGTTTGAACAACATGATGGTGAGCAAATGAAGACACAAATGTACAGTAAACTACTTTTCAAAAGTTTGGGGTCAAGTTTTTTTTTTAATTAAGGGCATGTTTAAATGATCAAACTGATTAAACATGGATTACAAACATTTCTTTCATTTCAAATATTAAACAGCACAACTGGTTTTAACATTGATGATAAATGTCTCCACAGAAACAAATCAGCATATTATGATTTCTGAAGGATCATGTGACCCTGAAAACTGGAGTAACGTCTGCAGGAAATCCAGCTTTGCCATCACATAAACAAATCAAATTTAATTTAAAAATATATTCAAATAAATACAAAAATGGTTATTTTAAATTGTAATAATATTTCAAAATAAAGCTATTTTTGACTAAAGAATTTCAGCCTTGGTGGGTATGAGACTTCTTTTTAAAACATAAAAAGACCCCAAACTTTTGAGCTGTTTTTAAGACATTCTTGGTGTTGTTGTCAGTCAAATTGTAAGTTATCTCTTTGATTCCAGTCTATTATGTCATGCTGTTTGTTTTCGCTTCTCCGCATTTAGACAGTCTGACAATTTTATGACATTGTGCTGTAAAATGACTCATGCCTTTCATCGTCGCATGTATCATTGTGAGCAGTGTGGCAGAGCACAAAGAGCAGAAAACGCATCAGCAAACAAGCACGAGTGGCACAGCGTCTGATTTCTTTTGCATATATCAAAATGTTGATTTCTTGTTGTCCATCATTGCATTTGTCTGTTCAGTACAGATTCGCTTGGGTATGAAATGTGAATTGCGCTTGTGGATTTTGTGTGATGTCACGTCGCTCACAGATCCTCTTTGAAATGGAATGGAATGGAATGGAATGTCAGTTTATGGCAGCTCTGTCAGGTTGGATGTCTCAGATTAAAAGATTTCTTTTGCCCCTGTGTCTTTTTGCTCTTTTCTTTCATGATCAGGGCATCACCTTTGAAGAGTTCAGGTCTTTCTTCCAGTTCCTCAATAACCTTGAAGACTTCGCCATTGCCATGCAGATGTACAACTTTGCCTGTCGTTCCATTGGACAAGGTGAAATATTTGGACCTGCCACTGTATACTCAAAATAGTATAAGTAAACCAATAAATGAGCTGATCCTGTTACATTAAATTTGTAGAGCAAATCTGAATGCATCTCTCTCTGTCTTCCAGATGAGTTTGCTCGGGCAGTGTATGTTGCAACAGGCCTAAAGCTGACCCGTCACCTCGTTAACACCATCTTCAAGATATTTGATGTTGATCATGATGATCAGCTCAGTTACAAAGAGTTCATTGGTATCATGAAGGACCGGCTGCACCGTGGAGGCAGGGTAAGAGAGGGATGTAGGGGAAAAAATGGTGCATCACCTTTTACATCACTGAGTTATTACAAGCATTCAAATATAATTGTGAGAGCTAAGGACAGTATCACTGCAACTATAGCGCCACCTAGTGTTAAGTGGCTATATCTGTACAATGAAACCTATAGTTTCCTTAGTGTTTTTATCATTACGTCAATAATGTCATTATTAGGACTATTTCATAACATTCTTCTGATAAAATCATTTTTCCATATTTAATTCCTGAAATCTAGCTAGCTGTTTGATAATAGTTAAAAGGTAGTGTTCCTTTAATAGTAATTTACACTAATGGCTACATTTCTCTCTTTTATGCAGGGCTATAAGGCTGTAGAGCGTTTTACTTCATTTAGATCATGTCTGAAGAAGGAACTGGCGAGCAGATAAGTAACCCTATATATATATATATATATATATATATATATATATATATATTATATATATACACACACATAACCATTGAAAAGTTTGGAGTTTTTTTTTCATAAATGTAAACTAACGTTTACAAAGACTGTATTTATTTGATTACAAATAGTATAACAGTAACATTGTAACATATTATTATATTTCAAAACAGCACTTATTGAAATAGAATTGGAACAATGTAAAACTTTAACATAACTTTTGATCAATTTAATGCATCCTTGCTAAATAGTTTTTAACTGTAGTGTATATATACAATCTTACCATTTATGTTATATATTTTGTACATCTTGATTTAATGAGTGAATATTTAAAAAGTATAGGTTTTAATTAGCTCTTTTCCATTTTCCTTTGCACCAGGTGAATGACAATCAGGAACGTGGCTTTTCTGTCTCAGAATGAAGCTGATTTGTCCGCTACGGAAATGTTTGAGGGAAGACATAGTGCTAGAGATTCCATCATGAAATCTACCTCCTCCTCTTCTGATTTTGAAACCTTGGGAAACTTGGATTGATTAGGATAGTGTCTCTGCAATCAGTGCTCTGCACTGCATGATCTAGTATCTGCACAGGCCTGCATGATCAAACTTTATTCTGTAATCAGCTATTAATCTATTAATAATTTGCATGTAATCTGTAGGATGTATATTTCTCTGCCTTCTAACTGAATTTCAGCTGTTTTTGTATGTTTTGAAGTTGCACATGGGTGTCGTGGAAAAGTAAAGAGGTCATTTTCATGCATTTTTAATAGAAATGTTTTAAGAAAGATTAGTTACTCATTATGGCCTTTTATTCATTATATTTATACTATATTATATTGCATCATACCGTACATTTCATCATGCCAATCATACTGTGATAGCCTATTACACTCTTAAAAATGAAAGTGCTTCACAGTGCCATAGAAGAACCTTTTTGTCTAAATGGTTCCATAAAGAACCTTTAACATCTGAATTACAGATTACAAAAAGGTAAGAAAAAGATGGTTATTTAAAGAATCTTTGACAGAATGGTTCTTTGTGGAACCAAAAATGGTTCTTCTATGGCATCGCTTGAAGAACTTTTTGAAGCACCTTTATTTTTAAGAGTGTAGGCTACCAGTATCATAAAATGGGTTTGAAAGCGATTATGTAGCTCATGTAGCATTAAGGCCAATAATAAGCATTGCCTTAATCTAAAATTGTTATTTTTCTCACAAAATTTACATTTGAACAGGTATGAGTGTACAAAGATTGTACAAAATTGACTTGCCGTCTGAGGCAATTAAGAAGTCTAAGCACGCTTTTTAAGACTGTACTGTAATGCAAGCACTTTTCAAATACAGACTTGGAATTCCATATTATGCAAGTCAATAAAGTGGTTTCAATATGCACATTTCTTACTGTTTCAAGGTTGTTGTGTCCAAAGATTCTGCATGACATATAAGTAACCTAGGTTACTTATAATCTTCATATAATCTGTACACAGGTCCTTATAATAGAATATTATTTCTCCATGGATGTATTCTATGCATATTTAAAACATATTTATAGGGAGGAAAAAAAAGATAATCTGCTCAGAAAAAGTTTCCATCAGTGAAAGTTTGAAACGTGCTGCTATTACATTTATTTTAAGGACACATGTCTTAAGAATACCTTGTCTGGGTTATAACAAATATTCAAAAATTACCTGGATGGATAAAAATTCGAACAGCGTGAACAGCTTCAGAACAGAGCAAACACTCTTGTCGGAACCTTTAGAAATAGTGGGCGGTTTCGCTCCGGACATTTGTTAGTGCTGTACCAATTCATGATAAAACCCTACAGACACGTTAACTTAAATAAAATGTATATTCTTTATTTACTGTTATTTTTAATATATATTTGCACATTTTATTTGTGTTCGAAAGTCTAAAATGTGACGTTCTGTGTATTTTATTGAGGAAACCGTATGCTCTCTCTTGATTGGTTGCTTTGTCACGCGCTGTTTTGACTTGCATTATGGGTAACTGCATGTTTGACAATAATATAAGTATATTTATATTGTTACTACAATAAGAACAAAGTATTTGACATTATTTATAGTATATATAAAACCGGAACAATAAGAACAATGTTACACATTCCGTTTGAAAGTGAGTGTTGTTTTTATCATCGATGATAATGGTGAGCGCTACTGAATGTGGAAATATATTTCATTTTAACAGAGAACCGTGTTTACCAGACGTGAACCGACGTGAATCAATATTTGTAGTAGTTACAAATCTTCGAAGTGTTGATGATTATGAAAATACCAATGTTTCTAGATGTTACTTTCCTAAACGCTGTTTTGTGTAACTTAGTGTGGTTGTGGTGACGTTAACCTCTGAACACCGTCTATGAGACAGCCAGTGTCAGAATCGACCCGAGCTGGTTTTACTGAGGGAAAGTTAAGACTATACTTTCAGGGATCATTTCTATAGTATTTAACTAGGAAATGTGTTTCGAAAGTGTTGCGTCTCTCCATCCACGATGATGAGCTTTGATACTCTTTTCTGAGCGTGAATCGGGTGTAGAGTAATGATTCAGTTCATACGCTTTACATCATTGATGAACGTTCTTCATTGCATTTATGCAGTGAGGAGGAAAGGGGTATGATCAGAGTGGCTTTATAAGAGTTAATAATAGATTAATATAGGTTTTATTGTATGTTGTTAGGATGTGGAGTATGTTATTAGATAAGTTGATTTTTTTTTTTTCATACGGTGTTAAACCTGTTACTGTTTTAAACGCATTTGCACTCACTGTTTCTAGGTTGTGTTACCATCTGTGAGACTCAAGAGCTGATATTAGTGAATTAAGTTTGAAATCATCCGTTTAGGAGTCATTTTTACCCTTTTTAATTATAATTCTTAATTTGTTTTTGCAGTATGGAAGAAAATAATAAAAATCAGTGTGTTTTTGTTGTTAACAGTAGAGTTAACGAACTATAAGTTTTCCTGTAAGAAGACATTATTTAATTTAAATTATTTATTTTTGAGACACTAAAAATGCTATTGTTGCAGTT